>JAOTRQ010000003.1:864689-877741 GCA_028565875.1 Hoplisoma paleatum | reverse complement strand
CTTTCCTGCGACTAATCGACCAATGGAATTTGTCCGACTAGTAATTTTTTTGGTCGACCAACGATTAATCGAATAATCGCGGTCAGCCCTAATATATTCATTCATAAGGATCTTTAAAACATTTATAAATTTTGATATTTTGATAAGTGCTGAAGCAGTGAGGAAGAGTTAATCAATAATGTCTGGGAGAATCTAGTCCAGATTTAGCACCATGCGTTTAAAGAAACTCTAAGGGAGAGTAGTTATCATGTCATGATATGATGCGGATATTTTTTAGAATGCGCCGGGACACTGTGTGATGTCACTAATACACAAAGCTGATCCGTATACGGATTCGCTTAGTGTAGGTGACATAAGTAAGTTCGTACAGCCACTTCCCCTGAGCAGGCATTAAAAATGATGATGAAGAATGACATATAAAGGTATCCTATAGATAATAGTTGTAACATTCCCATCATGCACCGAGGATACTTGATGCACGAGTTGCTTCTTTGACACTGAACAGTCCCTTCATTTGCCCTGCTGGAAGAAAAATGTAGTGTTTTAAGTAATCTCTGTTTGTACTGACCGTAATTGATTAGGTAATCCCGCTTTAACATACACTAAAGCGAGTGCTTAAGAAGCTATTAGGAAAGCTAACATCTTAAAGGGGAAGTTCCTTCTCTCTCGGTCAGCTCCGTTCGCCAACATCTGCTTATTTCCTTTAGACCAATAAACGCCGGGAGGCTCATGGTGCTCATGTGTGGTACTAATGCTCCTCGAGCTTTTGTTTTCATAGTACGTAAACAAATCGAGCATGTCCGAGATAGCGGCAGGACAGCAGCCTGGAATACCTCAGCGAGCTTGGTACGGCCCGGCCGTTCAGTGGGTCTGACGCCACGCCGAAGTGCCCGCTGTCAACTGGACAGAACGCACGCCGCGCCGACCCATCATTGGCAAGACAGCCTAGTCATAATCATCATAGATCCTCGGGTAAAGCGCGTACAATGAGTGAGGAGGGAGGTGCTGAGCGAGTAGGCGGCTCACGCTGTATCACATTCCCAACAGTTAGAGCAGAAACCAGGAAGCGAGCGGCATGTTTTCCTTACGATGACAAACAGCGGCCTTGACTCGACGACTGGCTCAACCCTCGGAAATGTAGATAAAGCATGCCATCATCACACACACACACACACACACACACACACACACACACACACACACACACACACACACTCACATATATATACCCACATCCAAAGACTTTCTGCCCTAATGGGGCCCTCTACTATAATTATAGAGCTGAGATTTGGGATCAGGCATCTAAGTAGCTATCTAATAGTGGCCAAATAAAATCCAGCTGTGACTCGGGTTACCTGTCATCATATCCAGCATTTCTTTGAGAATTCTCGGATTCTGCGACAAATCCAAGGCTGGAAGCGGTGCAAGCAGAGAGCTGACAGGTCGGCGGCACCGGCAAACGAAGAGCATATTTCAGCTGGTGGAGGTTCGGTGACGACACGGCACACAAAGATAGCAGAAACATGAGTAGCCACTTGCTGCCCGGCTCACACATGAATGCATTTTTTTAACAAGGGGAGGGAGGCTAGAGAAGGGAGGGCATTCATTTTGCACAACACAAAAAGCTTCTTTGTGTCAACGAAACTTTATATACATATTAGAAACTTGAAACCACACAGGCCTCTCTGAGCCGGATTCTTGTAACTGTGAACAAGATAACGTTACCTATCAGTCCCCCTCACTTTCCACAGAGAGGAAGAAAGCCTTCGCTCCTATTGTTCTACACACAACCTTTTTCGGAGTGGACCGTTCTTTCTGTTTGGCTTTTTTTTAAATATGTGTAGAAATATCTAGGGCGGCAAGTCTTGATTCTGATCCCCAGGTGGTGCGATGGCTTGGGTCCTTTCTGTGTAGAGTTTGTGTTTCCTGTGAGAGCTTAGGATCCTCCCACGGTCCAGCAACATGCAACCAGGTTAGTTAGTGACAATGATTTGGTCTTTAGATTCTATGTCACTATACTATATAATAGGAATGTAACCTCTTAAATAAAAAGGTACCCCTTTTTAGACACCCACACACAACCTTTTGAGGGTTTACTGTAGTAGAGCTCATGTCTGGTAAATGTGGCCACCCCTCATCAATGGTGTCCTGGTCCTTCTTCATGTACATTTACATTTTAAGCATATAGCGGAGGATTTTATTCAAAGCGACTTACAACTATGACTCAACTTTATTTTAAAGCAACTGATGGGTAACGGCTTTGCACAAGGGCCTAACAGTAGCGACTTGGCAGTGGTGAGGCTTGAACCTAGTCCAGTCCCTTAACCACTGAGCTGCAGCTTGCCCGTCTACTCAAACTCATGTAGCGTTCACTTAGTCTCTGGTTAACATGGACCGACCAGAGAACATTTTTAAATGAGCCGATTTCATCTTTGAAAGACTTGAGGAACTTAACAACAAGAAGACAACAAGCACAAGCTCACGCTGTTGTTTTTCCTCCTCCCTCCCCTCCGCCACTGCTCCTTGGCACAAGTTCCTTCTTGTCAAAACAGTTGTCAGACCTTCTTATCTGCTGCTTTAAAGGGAAAGCTAAATAACCACAGTTTCCGAAGCTAACAATCCAGGACGACCGTTTGGGGGCCCTCATCAAAGCCTGGGTGCTAAAAAGCACCAAAAGAAAGGCACCAAGGACCAGGCAGAAGAACCTAAAGGCTTGAGCTTGAGACAGGTACTAGGGGGGGCACGCATGCCTGTGCGCAAAACAGGGAGGGGCCGGATTAATGGCGGCAGACGCCACAGTACTGACATCACCCTCAGACCTATAATTAAAGAACAGTCCTTCACAGAAAAGCTGGAGCGGGGTATGAAGGGGAGAAAGAGTTGATGGGCATTACTGTAATAACAGCTTAGCTAGCCTGGCAGCCAGAGAACCGACTAGCATGCGGTCCCTGGGGCTAGTAGTTATTATTGTAAATTAGAAATAAACACACACATGAACCGTACGATGCTGATAATCCCATAGGCACGTTTAAACATTCTAAGAAAAAGATACATAGGCGCCAGCTTTGTAAAAACATTGTATCTAAAAGTGAAATACAGCAGGTACCTACATGCGTTTGTTTGCGCCAATACTCGAACCCTATATACGGGTTTAACCATCAAAATGTGTACTTATGAGCACTTTTAGGGGAGTTACAAGTATTCATGAATTCTTAACATTTGCTCTAAGTTCTGGTCCCTAACCTACCTGAATACAGGTGGTATTTACTGTAGATCTAAATGGATCCTGGCATTCTTTTTTAAATGTGAAAGATTTGGGTTGGAGAAATAATTCTACTTAAAAGCTCTAAGCTGTGGTACTATATTAAACCCAGTGATTTTGGGAGAAAAAAAGGACCCATAAAGTGGTAAAAAGTAATTTAACTTGTAGATATTTATTAAATTACATTAACTGTTGACCAGTTTCCTTTTGTTATTTGCAGTTTTAGGGATGTATTATTATTATTATTATTCATTTTAGCGTTTAGATACGGTTCACAATACCGGCTTCGTGATTTGATTTCTTAAAAAGAAAAAAAAGTAATTAAACTGAAGATAAAACAAAGGATAGTTGGAAGCGTTATTTGCAATTATCTGCCATTTTCTTTTATTTTCTTGGATTTCTAGATATTGCATTTTTTTCTGTTATACAGCATGTCCTGGCATGGGCAATATGAATGCTCATACTTTCGTGTCGGACATGAGCGATCCGATGACTATGTGCTAATTGTAGCTTCCTGCCACGACGTCCTCCATAAATGAAAGAAGCCCGAAGCTAGTTTTAAATGGCTATTGTGTTACTATCTTATTAAAGAACAACAACAACAAAAATAAGTCTATGCTAGGTATGTAAGCCTTCCTCGATCGGCAGAAAGATAAACTGGCATAGCAACTGTATGTGCGAAGGTTCTCTCTGTAAATGCAGCGAGTGGCAGAAGTCATGAAAGGGGTTTAAGTCTGTTTTAATAGACATGTTATATGTCCTTCTCATCTCTGGCGGCATTTTGTTTGAAGTCGGTAACAGCTGTAGTGTTCCAGGCCTCGTTTAAAGGTCAAGCTGACTTAAAAAGGGAAAAAAAGAAGGCAGCAAAAGGGAAGTTAAAACGTTTGCCGAGTTGTATCTGGCATCGGGCCTACTCCCTGTTTATTGCCCCAGGCTCCGGGTTCTGGTGCCAGTAGTAACCACACCTGAACTACACACACCGCATTTAACGAGACAACAATCACGGCACCTGGAATGAGTTTTTGTGAATGCAGGATTGACTGCGCAGAACCGTTGGTTCATAACGTCATGTATAGATGTTGCGCTTCGATGTTTTTTTGCTGATCTGGTCTGATTTTTTAAATCGAATTGAACTTTTCTAAAACCATAAATTGTCTATATTTGGTACCATTATTTCGTGATACCTCCCCAGTCCGGATGTCTACTGCTTACACTGCTGCTCTGATAATAACAAATACATTTGCCACTCTTTTCATCCAGTCAGCACAACCGGTTCAGTTATAACACTGTACCTTCTTTAGAGTTGAAAAGTGTCTGTCCTGTATCCAGATGTTAATATGTTCTCTCCATTTTTGTGTGGGTTTCATTGAGGAGATCTGGTTTCCTATCTGAGTCCAAAAAACATGCAGTCAGCTTAATTCAAGTCTCAGACTAGTCCAATGTACCTATCCACTAGAATGTATTAGCCAGTGAGTGTGGTGTTGATTCCAAGACAGGATAAATAGAAATAAGACTTTATGGGCTGAACCCTTCCCTACCAAGTCTTACCCAACCCTAACATTTAACCCTACCCCTAACCCCAACCCATAAAACATACCGAGCAAATTTTCATGACTTAATAACAACTGCTTTGACCAAACTTCAATACTTAGCAATTACAAGTGATGTCATAATACTTTTGTCCTTTGTCTGAGAGACTCCATAGAAAATGCAGTTTAGCTCCATGCCAATAAGATCATATATTTAGTCTGTAACTGGCAGTATTATAAGCATCGTAGAAAATGCAAAGCTTATATTTAAGAAAGTGTATAACACAACTCTTCGACTATATATTCATTCTGTGCCATGGTCCTCTAGAATAAAAGAAAAAAAAAACGTTAACCATATATAGATGACGGCAGGAAACATATTTCATTTTCCCCTTATCTCAAAGACAGTGTTACTGTTTGTGGGAATGCAGAGATGCCACCCACCAGCAGACTGAGGACACAAACCTCCCTCTGTTCCCTCGCTGGTCTACGACGGAAACCCCCTTACGACGTACGTTTGCTCTATTTACACACACACAGACACAGACACACACACACACACACACATCCAGAGCCAGATGGAAGACATGGGATGGAAATGCACAGCGTAGAGCGATAGTCCATCATGGTTTGTGCCTTGAGCAGCCTAGGTTTGAAGTTAGTACAGTGGTAGTGGGTTGGTTAAACAGAGACTCCATCTATCGCTCAGATCCAATCAGTTTGCCATCCTAGAAAGCAGGAATGACAAGATCACAAAAGGTCCATCCGTTCCTCTCGAGGGCTGTGACCATCCAGTATCTCCTCACAGCTTGGCCCTGGCCTTCCCCTCCGTTTGTGGAAGTAATACCAGATTACAGAGCAACTCTTGTCAAATGTTTCTATAATATGTTTTTCTAGCTTTTTTCCCTCCAGGCCTGTTGTTTGGACAGCTGTCCTTTAGCAGCTGGGAGTCTTAAGATGCTGCTCTTGCATGACTCCTCAGACTTTTCCCCTCCGCCATTACACACGGGATTACTGTCTTATTTCAGCTTCATAAATGAGCATACGTTTTCATCTTAACATAGCCACGGCCCCCCAGGTGCTGACGGGGCTTCGTGCGAGGAAAGGTGCTCGAGTGTTCGTTCTTTTCTCATTATTTCTTGCTGCTGATGAAGCCGGCTGATACGAGAGGTAGATGTCTCCCGATTAGCTTAAAGTTTTGATCTTTTAGCACTCGTGGGCCCAAAAAAAATGGGCCAGCATGAGTCGACCTATCTCTGTAATTCAGGTAGGGCGAACGTGCCCCGACAGGCCGCTAACACCCGATACGAAACTCGGAAATTCACTCGACCCACAGAAAAAGTGAGAGAGAGAACGAGAGAGTGCCAGGAGTTTAAAGAAGACAAAAGCGGACGGACATGAGAGGTGGAGAAAGCCCCTTTTGTTTGTTGAATCAAAGCACATTGCACACATGAATTACCCATCAAAACAGGTCTTCACTAGCAGTCAAGTGGTAGAAGGACCTAAAAGGGCGATAAGCTGTAAAACAGGATATGACGACTAGATGGGACGCCATGCAGGTTCGGCATGTGATGTGTTGAGGTCAGTCTCACACAGAGGCCCAATATGTGTAGGGTGACTCAATTATTCTTGCTATGTATGTCTATGGCTGTTTTACAATGTCAAGCATGTCCATACTGCTTCCATGATACCATCAGATAATTTCAAAGTAGTATGACCTGGTAGGTTGTCATAGGTAGTAGGAGCCTTGCTGACTCCAATGCATCCAATGGCTTTTGAAGAGTGCATGAGCCAACAAAGTGAAAATGACCCTCAAGATGGTCCCACAGATGCTCAATCGGGTTTAATCCGGGGAGTCACAGTTCTCTTTGGAAGGCTTGGTTGTGCACTTTTGACCAAATGTCAGGTCATTTCTTATCTGATAGTGTAGCGGCTTTATCCTCCTGAATATGGGAACATCCTCAGGAAGGACAGTTTACACCATAGGATGCACCTGATTGTGTAAAATTGCTTCCAGGGGTTCAAGTCTAGGATTTCTCCCAAATCAACCATATCCATGATTCTTTGAAGCAGCTTAATATTATGTAGTGCTGTACTAGGATAAACCAAAACGCCAATCTTATATAACAGACATAATGAAACACTGCACTTTACCAAAAACTAGTTGTTATAAATGTGTGACCTGGTTACCGGGACTATGAACTAAAGATTTCTTACATTTCATAAATTTGAGCTTAGTCAGGACCACCTTTTACATGAAGAACATACAGAGGAAGAGACTTAATACCAATGACCGAGTCTGAGCTCTATTTCTCTTTCATGTCAGGAGGTAAATACCAATTGGGATGCTTAATAAGTGGCTCCAGTACTTGGACTGTCAGGCCATTCCCCCCTCAGTTCTTCCCATCCTTGATGAGCAACTATTAACAGAGTGGTTACACACTTGCCTGTTGAGGGAAATCTTCCACATTGTGCTCTGGGTGGCTGATAAGCAGGACCTGTTTATTACCTAGGGGTGCATTCCATACCTGCAGCTTATAGGCTTTGGAGACATTGTAGCAAATGGCAGTACAGCACACAAACACACACATTCTTTAAGTGAAGGACAATTAATCATAATATAACTATGATCACTTTCTTATATCGTGTTGGTCCTTCTTCTGCTACCAAAACTGGCCACAAAACTGTGATGGCCAACTTTCACTTCCTACGTGCATCAATCACGTCGTGAACCGCTCATGACCCTGTTTCTGGTTTACTGGCGTTCCTTCCTTTGAGTGTTTTTGATAGAAACGAACTACTGCAGAATAGTAACACCGTACAATACCCTTGTTAATAATAATGTAGCTACTGTATAATTATTTTTGAATCTATTAAATCTGGAGAAAACACTGTCCTAAATCTGAGGAGTAGAGGTTTGGTTTCAATTTTACTGCTCAGACTAGACATAGAAAGGGACATTTTGAAAAAGAAAAAGCCGAGAGAGAATCTAAGATCTTTAAAAGTTTAAAGTCATTAACGTTTCACGGGAGATGGACATTCCTAGGACACGCCTCGACTTTGATTTAATATCCTCAACAGTGATCAAAACACGATTTAATATATAAAAACGTTAAGTAGGCAATTAAAGGCATTGGAAATACCTCTCTCTGCCCAAACACATCACGGTTATTGACTTGAAAGGGAGAGGGAAAAAAAAACATAACTACAGACAGGGCAGCGGGAGGGAAACAATTTATGTAGCTGTCTCTCTTTGACTAAATAGGACGTTAATGTTGATGGTCCAGACCTCCAGCAGAGACATCTACAGATCTCATATGTGCCGTCAGGAAGTCACGGCCACCAAAGGGAGGGTAAGAAAGGAAAATCAGAGCTGTCACATTTTCATTTCGTTAATATGATATTTGGCTGATAAAGAGACAGGGATAATGCGTCGGTTCTCACTTTGCAATATGACAGCAGCGGTAACCCTCATTGATCCATGGCAGCCAGCTGGGCCTTATCACCATCTCCATTCATATGATATACTGAGATCTGGATTTGCTTCTTTATACACTACAATTTGGGCGAGAATGCTATGCTAACCTTTAGCAAACTCCCTTAGGCAAGACATTCTGAAATTGTCTGACAGATCTACAACAAAATGCCCGAAAGAGTCACATCCATGTGTTACAAACATATGTGAAACATCTGATAATTCCTCGAGTCAGGTGAAGCCATGTTTTCCCTGCGGCTTAGGTGAGACACTATGAAAACAGAGCTCTCCCTTAGTCACTTGACTTCTGAGAATTTAAACATCACACATTCAGGCTGATTCTCCTCCCTAAAAAGCTACACCCAAATCGTCTGAGAAAGGCTTCAATCGGATCTGTGCATTCAGCTCGATGCCGAGCGCACTCGTAAGCTGGCATCCTTCCAGGGCCTCTGGGGAATGAAAGATCTCAGAGGACACCTATTCAACACACACCCGTTCCAATATATGTGACTCGAGGCAGGGCGAGATAAAGGAGACTGGACGACTAGAGGCAGCATTATCCTGTCTATTGATTTTAGCTGTTGGGTATTACAGAGGGAAACAGTGGGTTTATCAGGGCATGATCTCCATGCACTTTTACTAACTAAACGAGTCTTTCCACAGCTTATCTGACAAAGAGCCTATTACTAACTCCCTCGGCACCTTTTCCACATCATGGCTTTGCTATTGGCTTAAAACAATGCCCGTAGAACAGACAATTCCAATAGATTTTGTGTTGGTGGTTGTTGGTTTGAGGAAACTTAAAAGTGACATACATACAGACACCAGGGTCTGGAAGTCTACGAAGTCTCTGAAGCTGTTGATTAGACCCATCTAGCCACGAGGTTGGAAGTCCGCTGATACAAGCTTCAGTTAAACTTCGCATAATCGGTCGAGCTAATGTCGGGACTCCAATCTATCCCTCTGTCTTTCGTGCCCTCGCCTTAATGCGTGCAATAGAATGTAGAGAAGATAATGAGTATGGCATAATCCCACAGAGAAGCCCAATTCATGCTCTAATCACAGACTAAATGTTGCTTTTAATTAAAGCCAATGGGAAAGATCTGAGAAGCACGGCGCTACTGCAACTAGCTAGCAGACCATTACCAAACTCTAAATCTGCATGAGCTGGCCACGGCTTTGCACGGTTATATTTCATTCGGATGTATTTCCCGTTTCCCAATATTAATAATGAACACAGGTCGACACAGAAAATTTCCCCACTGCAATTAAAGTAAAAATCCATAATCAAATCAATGCGATTCTGAGAGATTGCCTTAATGCACATGAAAAATGGAACTCCTAGCAAATTGTGCATGATGATACTGTGCATAAAGAGTTTCATTTCTCTTAAGAAAACGACCGGTGTAAAGATTCATACTGAAGAAATGATATGGGGCAAAAGTTGAACAATTTAAATATTTCATCACAGGCTGTGTGGAAGATTTGAGTGGATAAAAATGTAGTTGAAGGGGCAAAGATTGCACAACAGCTTCATCTAAGAAGTGAAAAAAATCAATTCTTTCAAAGTCAATCTAGATTCCTCTATCGTCCGACTATATAACCCACTATTTCAAAAATCTAGCACACTAGAGTCTGAATGCAAAAAACCGAGCAAGTGTGTCCATCAGACACAAGAGACATTTTAGATCATTGGTTCTTGAAGTTCTAGGACTGGGATCATTACATTATATACCACCGGTCCCCATCCCCCAATGGGTGGGTCAATTGGTACCGGGCTGCACAGAAGGAATACACAATGTCCAGTATTGAATGTTTAGCATTAGTGTCGTCAGCTGACTAAAACTTCTCAGAGAAGTGGCAGAGAAGGCTGACATATTACAAAGACGTGGTTGGTGGAGTCCAAACAGGTGATCAAATGAGGTGCATTCTGGGAGTTGCGGTCCTGAGGTAGAATAAGAAACAGGAACTGCATGAGAAGTAGCAGGACGTGACACATAAAATGCAGCAAGAGTCCTGAATACGGCAGCCGTGCTGTAATGATCCGACAATCCATCAAACTGTGCAGCTTCATAGATTAGCAAAGTCGTTACATTGCTCAGCTGCATTATTACTGCTAAATAGAAAATTTATTACAATTTAAATTATTATTATATTAAAAAATACCAGTTTTTATGCCAGTCGTATCATGTTATTTTGTCGTATTTATTCGCTACACCATAAATGCCGGTCCGTGAAAATATTGGCGCTTTATACAATATATTCACACATTTGACTGCAATATACATTATACTCAGAACTTTTATTGGCTGCCGCATGTTGTTCAAAAAAAAGAAATACCTTTTCATGAGCTGGCTCCGTGGAATGAACCCATCCTTGCAGATCAAACGCAAATCAAATAAAACTATACGGTATCATAACCAGAGCTCTCATGAATCTTTCTTGTCCAATCACGTGATTATTTTTTATTTTCTTCTCAATAAAGTGTAAGGAAATTCATCGCTAGACTCACACTGCTGCAGACAATAGAGCAACACTAGGTAGGGATTTGGTAGGTGGCACTATCTCAATGGGAAGCACTCTATCTGCCTTCACCTATTGCTGCAACAACAAGGAGAAAGATAATTCATATTGCAGGGACCTGATTAGATTTTTAATTTACATTCCAATCAATAGTCTAAGTCTATTGGCAATGTGTCTAAAACACTATTTACCAAGTGATGCCCTATCACTTGATGTGAACGTGAAAGTGTGTGTGACCATATGTAGGTGAGAATAAGATAGGTAGGTTTTGATCCAGTACTGACATACCCTTAGTAGTTCTACAGAGTTGATATGACATTGGCTAACACCTCTAACAGCAGCAAAGCTGGAGGTAAGAGCTGGACCCGGGACCTAGACGAGTTTGTTTTGGACGCCACTGTCTGCACTGAATTCTTTAAAGCAGTTTCGATGCCTGAATGAGATGCCGATGCTGCCCAGGAAACATAGAGAAGGATTGTTCAGGCCCAAGTTTGCACCACCGTGAGAGCCATGAAGAGATCCAGAAGATATTTTAAGCCTTTCTAATGTTTGTTTGGGAACAGCTTGCAATGTTAGTGTGAGAGACTGTTCAAAAACGGGCCATGCTGGAGGGCATGGTGGGGTAATACTTTCTCTACGACTGCTTCATTGATTATCATTAATTAATTATTCACAGGAACAAATGATATGACCAGTAAATGGTCACCAAGGTACATCATGATACAAAAGAAATTCAGTGGTTTACACAGATCCCTGACCATAAGGCCACTGAATTTCCTTAAATGTCGACTGAATCCTTGTGCGCTCTCTGCACAGAGCCATTTTATATCATCCTACACGCTCGAGAGGAAGATTGTTCGAATTCTTAGGAGCCTTTAACTGCTGCCTACAAAGGTTCCTCAAATTTGATTAGTATTTTGAGTAAATAATGAAAGACTAGATGCTTCCATTACAATTCTAAACACACCACCTTCAAACTCTCGTGCAAAAAGACTGAATGCTTTTGATTTGGAAAAGAATTGGAAGTTCTGCCCATGGAGTTTTGCCCATGTAGTTTATAAAGTTCAATAAACAGCCCACAGAGTCTAGACCCTGATTGCTGATGAAGAGATAACTTTTATTCTTCAGTCATAAAATAGTCAGTGTCCTGGTCACTCCATCTTTCCCAAGCAGCTTAAAGAAAGCAGGGCAAGTCCTTGTTGACCAGTAAAAAGTGTCGTCATGGCATTTCTGTAATGACTCTGCTGACTTGTTTTTTTTTCTTCACATGAGATCATTTTGGACAGCTGACCTCAATATCCGCACAGCACTCTATGGTCCAGGTCTAGCAACATTCTTTACTTTGTGTGTGTCCTTACATACCTTGACCTAACAACAACTCTCCCACTTATAGACGTAAAAAAACACGCACACATTTGTAGATGTTTGCAATAGTTAAACTAGCCTCTTTGTAAAGAGAAAGAAAATAATGCCCTGATAAATATTTTAGGAAGATTTTTAAGTGTTACTTTGTCAAAGAGTGAACTCAGCTTTGCCAGAGCCTAGCATAAACATATGTCAGGACTACATGTAATTACAGTAGAAGAACTTCCTTTCATACTGTGCCTATGAATCACCTAATACCGGAATGCATTTGTGTTTGTGTGTGAAGAAAGGTGCATATTAAGATGTCGCCTTCCTACTAAACGTAGCAAAGTGGGTTAACAATATTGAAAGCGACTAATGTAGAAATATATTATTTCTAAAAAAATTCAAGAAAATGTTTTTTTAATCAAAAGCAGCATTAACATTTTCAGCTGTCAAGTCAACTTTATTTATATAGCGCTTTTAACAATAGACATTGTTGCAAAGCAACTTTACAAAAACAGGACTGACAGATACAGAAACCCCGGAATGGTCATGTCTGACCAGTTCATCTCTCCATCTCTCCGCATGGGCATCAATGAGCCTCTGAAACTCATGATTGTTTTTTCCTTAGACCTCATTTGAAAGTTCACTTTGACTAACCAATGCAGATCGGGAACGCCCCACCTAATCATCTAATCTTAGTTTGATTAATTAGAACCCTAGAGTAATTGCTTAGCGTTAAACATACGACTTTCACAAACTCTGTGTGTGAATCATAAATCAATCAATACTCCCAAACTACAGTGTACAGTGGGGACAGTGTAGCCGAGTGGGTAGTGCTTTGGGCAACGACCCAGAAGATTGGTGGTGGTGGTGGTGGTGGTGGTGGTGGTAGGGGGGGGGGGGGGGGGGGGTC
>JAOTRQ010000003.1:851377-864589 GCA_028565875.1 Hoplisoma paleatum | reverse complement strand
TAATAATTATAATAATAATTATTATTATTATTATAACACAAGTATAACGTTGTGCAGAACAAGATTGCATTTTGAGATCATGTTTTGTCATTATAATAAACATTTTCTCTCGTGTTTTTGTACTTGCTATCGATTTGGTTCCTGTTGACTTTTATTGATGATTTATTTTAAGAAGAATCCCAATAAGCAAGGCCATGCTTCACCCTGACATATGGCGATGTAAATATGTGAGTAGTAGGTGGTGAATGGGAGCCGATAGTGAGTGTGTTCAGCGCGGTCCTGTAGAGGTTTTGCTCGGCTTGTTTGTTTCTGACTGTGTTTGCTAGATGGCGCTCTGTGTACTGGGACCTTTTTTCCTGAAGCACTAAAAGCTGCAGCTTCGGTTCACGTCTTTGTGCAACAGCAACAGCAGCAGCAGCATAATTATGATCTCATATTCCACATCTCATATCTCATATACGTCCTCACAAAGTGTGATAATCCTGTTTATAATCGGGAATCTTTTACTAGCACAAGCCATTTATAGTTATGCTATAACATCGTATATTACATTTAATATATATTAAGTTATTATTATACATAAGTTAAGTCCTATTAATCGTATTAAAGATATGATTTTATTATAATTATGGACACATTTTTGTTCATATTGTATCATTTAAATATTTCAGAGTTTACTTGTTTAATTTTGTACTCATCGTTTTCTGGAATTTATATTCTGGACAAATATTAAACAGTCCCCCCCCCCTCCTTAATGTTTATGTTAAAATATTATATTCCATATAGTCAGCATGTTTTTTTTTGTTGCAGTAATCGAACACAAGACTAAAGTAGATTCTACAAAATGCAGTAGTGTCTGTTTGCTGGTGCACATATGATTATATTATCTATAAGGCGATGCAGAAATAAGCACGTTCACACGTTATAACACACACACACACACACACACACACACACACACACATTGTGTGCTTTCAGCAGAGTGAAGATATATTGCTGCTCTTACACTTCCTCTAAAAAGGGGCTCGGTCACATTTTGACGTTGATGAATGTGCTAAGACGTGAAGAACATTTAAAGATGTCTTTTAAATGTTAAAGCAGGACAGCAAAGGCGAACAATCAGCTGCCTCACTCCCATCATGGTTTTTTTAATGAGTGAATAAAAAGACATGCAGGTGCAGCCTATTGGAGATATATATATATATATATATAGACATCAGTTGTAAATATTCATAAACAAAAATATTTTGTGTTTCTATTCACTACTAACGTGGAATCAAAGTTCTTTCACTTCACTACTATAAATTTGTAATAAAATATTTATCAAATCAAGAATATTCGATGTTCAAATTTATTATATTTTTTTTGTACAGTGACCAAGATTAGTAAACATGATTTACTACCTTTAAAATAGGTAACAAATCATCATATTTTAAATGAACTGTTTTACATTACTGTGCATTCGGTGCGTAAAACTTCCTCATGCAATAATACATTGGAATAATAAATGTTATTCCACGAACTATTTAATTTTTAAAATCTTTTCTAAACACAGAATACATTAAAACGTAGCTTTTAATAAAGCCGGGCCGATTCTAACTTTGGTACATGTAATGAAAATAAATGTGCCGGAGATCCCAGAGGACATCCAACAGTTTTTACTACAACATTATATATTTATTTAACCTCAAGTGTTAATAGAAATGACCGTATTAATGATCCCTGTATTGATAAATTGGTGAATTATGCATCGACTCGTTGAACTGGCTCTTGTAGTTTAATTGATTTTTTTTACTGAACTTTGAGTTTTGTGACGTAAGAACCGGACACAAAAGACTTGTGACGTGTCCAGCGTTCGAGAAAACGAGATAGAGAGAGACAGAGAACGTAAGAATTGGTGGAATGATTGTCCATTTTTATCTTTTCGGGACTGAAGCAAGAATCACAGGCTTTTGTTTGGAGGCCTGTGATGCTGTTTCTTGTCAGGTTAGTTAACTGTGTTCTTATATGGACGCTGGCTACACAAACTCATCTCTTGGGGTTTTAATTAACAAGCTGTCTCGGTGCTGCAGAAAGCCATCAAACAGTTTTCCCCTTCCCATCAAACCCTCCTTTTTCTCCTTCTCAGCCCCGTAGCATGACAAGCGTTATTACGACTCCCAAGGCAACTTTGTTTATGTGCACATGTGTTTAACAAATTAAACGTAAAAGGGAATCATGTTACTCGTTCCGTGTGTATTTAACTCTCTGTGGGGACCAAATGACCACGTTATTTTTAATAACGATTTTTAGCTCATACCAAAAGGCCCAAGGATATACTAGTTTTAGGTACAACTTATTTTGATCCAGAGCTAATAAATGTAGAGAAACCCAAACATCTTGCTCTGACATTTTACTATTAAAGACTGTATTCTGTACTTCATCTCGTTTCCAGTTCTGAACTTATATAAACTAAATAAATGGCACTAATAAGCCACCTTGAGCTTTTTCTTTTTTCAAATGAAACTCTCAGTTGCAGAGTTGCAATTGCCATAAACGTTTAAAGTTCACTTTGTTCTTTTGGACAGGGTTTTATAATGATGGAGACGTTTCTGGCAAGTGTGTTTTACTCTCCTTGTAACGTCAGCTGAGACGAATGTAGTTTTATAGCATTAACGTAATTTTCTGCTCCTTTAAGGTTTGCCATGTCATGTTGAGCCAACTTATTATGCAACGTCTCTTGAGGGTCTACGTCAGTTTATTTATGTATTTTATTTATTTATAAGTTGTATGGCTTGGAGGATAGTTTAATAGCTTGGAAACGAGAAGAACTAAACTAAACGCACCCTGGTTAAAGTTCATAACGAACCTTTAAATGCTCGAGTTTGCTGGCTAACAAAAAGTACCTGTATCTTTACCTTCATCAGTCTTAAAACGCGTTAATACGCAAAGTAACGCAAGTAACGCCAAGCTGAGCAAATCAATAACACCGTTATTACACGACAAACTGTAATAGAGTGAATCGGTTTAGTTATTTTACTCATCGTTGAGCCTTTTGTTGTATCTGGTGGGTCTCGGTTGGATGTAATGTGATATTTGGGGTATGTGTGTGTGTGTGTGTGTGTGTGTGTGGGGGGGGGGTTGTTAGGGTCACGCGCATCGCTGTCCATGGTCCTGTGCTCAGGTGCCCGGATTCTCTTATCATATGAGACAAGACACGTTTCATCAGCAAGATCTGAAAAATGCCAGCAGTTTACAACCTTTAACAGGGTGTATTACTCTCTCTGTGTGTCACACACACACACACACACACACACACACACACACACACACACACACACACACACACACACACACACGATTACTCCAGCATTAGGTGATGTAATGCAACCTATTACCAAACAGATGTGCTGCTTTTCATCAAACACAGATCTTAAGTAGAATGGCTTTTTACCCCCACACTCCCCTTTTGTAAAAAAAAAACAACAACATTGTGCCAAAAGAATAATCTGAAAGACGTTAAAAGGGTTCTTTTGTGTAATCATTAGAGTTGTCTCTGTGGAAGACTATTTGGGGGACTATTTGTACACCTCTTCCACGGTGAGTGAAAAAAAAGGAAAGAGGCGAGGGAGGGATGGGTCTGCTAGTTTCAGTTGAGAGCTCCGCCTCCCCCGGCCGCGATTGTAAACTTTTCTGTTGATATGCAAAGCAGTGTGGGTCACTTGGGTCCCCATGGCAACAGCGCCCCTGCTTTGCACAAATGTAATGATTAATCACAGTTTTTCTAACAATGGCCAGCGTCGGTGTTTCGACATAAACGCAATGAGGAAGAGCGTGTGCATGTTGGGGGGGGGGGTGGTTGTGCCCTGCCCTTATACGCGCTTACAAACTCCCCTGCTGTTGCCTGTCCCTTGTAAGCAAGTGACTTCATATTTATGAACATGCAGCATGTAAAGATAATGTGTTTAAAAGCACGGGAGTGAGTCAATGAGGCCGCAGGAAAGAAACAACACTGAACGGTTCTTCAAAAAGCTGAAAACACGATAAAGAATGATTTTTATTTGGTCTGGTATCTGTTAACCTACTCAATTTAATTTCTTTGACTCATTTCTATTTAAACAGGCAGGACACGCAAACATTTCTCTCCAGCGATGGTTAAACAGTACATCAAACTTTAAAATGGACAGCTTTATTAAGATGTGCCCTGACCCTACATCCAGAGTATACATGCAGGGCAAACCATACACCATAAACCATATTTCAAAAAATATTACACAAAATAGGCTTCCACAACAGTACTGGTGCTGTAAATCACAAGAACCTTCTGTACTTCCAATATTAGTTGTGTCGTCATAAACCAAACCAGTTTTATACCTCATAACCAACTTAACCTTTTCAGCAATTTGAGCTCGAGAACCTTGTCTGTTGGCCAGCCTAGCCACAACAAGCTTTGGTCGCCCATGACCCTGTTGCCGGTTTACTACTGTCTCCTGATTGGACCAATTTTATTACATAAAGACCACTGTATCTATCTCTATCTATTCGTTTATCGTCTGTTTTCCCAGTTCCTGGGGTCGGACGTTAATGTCTGTAGCAGAGTTTTCCGTCCGGATGCCCTTCCTGACGACAACCACCAGTAAGTGGTGGGATCTTGTGAGACTACTGGACAATTTCACATTTCCGATCAACCTAGTGCATGTTTTTGGACTGTGGGAGGAAACCGGAGTACCCAGAGGAAACCCACGCTGACACGGGGAGAACATTCAAACTCCGCACAGAAAGTCCCCAACCCGACCCGGGGATCGAACCCGGGACGTCTTGCTGTGAGGCGACAGTACTACAACCACTCAGCCACCGTGCCACCCATACAGACCACTGTAGACCGGCAAAAAACAACTGCTGCAATTTTAAGAAGGCTGACTGGTCTAACCATCATAATTTGGTCCCGGTCTATCTTCCTCAAATCTTCAAATCCTCACCCCCGCATTTTTAGGATCAATTTTGAGTATAAAACATTGAGTATAAGTGTTGGGGCCATGTGTCAGTGTGGGTTTATTATGAGCTGTGGGCTTCCTATAAGCTCCTTTAACTTAAATCAATGTGAAAATGGGGAAGTACCTGGCTTGTGATGGAGGGGTGAACTGTCCAGGGTTATTTCCTGTGGTGTAACCTTTACCAAAATATAGTGTTGAAAAAATGTTTAGTTTTTTATAAAATAACATTAAATATTTAGCTAAGTAATTTATGTGCTGTGTATCTGAACCAGAGGAGTGTGAGGGTGTCTGAAAGAATGTGTTCTGCTCCGAGTGCTTGGAAACTGTAATTGAATCAGTACCCAGGCTACTTTGATACCAATTCGTCTTGTCAGTCGGGCAGCGCCATTAATTCATCATTTGGAAAACACGGACAATCAAAACAATCAGCTCTTTCAACTGTCATACCTGAGACTGGAGGGGCGGGTGCAAATCTAATCAGTGGGATTTTATTGGCTGACTCTGCTGCCATCTTCATCTATTCACTGTGCATCTCTGACGGGCGCCGGTTTCCTCCAACAAATGACAAAAGTGTGTCCTACGACCAACGACGGACAATAAATCATCCACGTACGACCCGGAATTATCTGTACAAGAACCAACCTCTAAGTTAACACACACCCCCTTATGTGGGGTGTTATGTCTGTCAGCGGGTCCAGATGGGCAGGCACGGCTAGTGGTCTGGCCTGGGAAAAAGAGCCCTGCCCAAGACGGGAGCACAGGGTTCACCATGTCATGAAGTGAAACAATGAAATCCCAGCAGCCAGCGAGGGTGAGCGAGCGCTGAAAAGACAGGAGGGGAGCGCATGTGTTTGTATGTTAGGGAAGGAGGGGGGGGGGGGTTCTTCTTGCAGATGTTGCCAGGCCGCTGTGGGTCACACAATCACACGCATTTGCATTCCTGATGGAGGGAGTTGGGATTAAGGGCCCTGAATGCCGTTCTCAACCTCGCCAGAGTTTGCAAACTCTGACAAGAGATGGAGCGAGAAAAGGGAATCGTATAAAAGAAAGGGCACGATAAAAGAAAAAAATGATGAGGATAGGAAAAACGGAGTAAAAGAACACAGACAGACATGTTAAAGGAGAGACGTGAGGCGCAGGAGAGGGGAAAAAAGTCAACCTTGAAAAAAAAAATGAAAGAAAACAGAAGTGAAACATTAATAACGAAAAAGAATGCGAAATCATGCATACCATATGCATATTAAATCTATAGACATCTGCGTGAACATGTGTGTGTGTGTGTGTGTGTGTGCGTGCATGTGTGTGTGTGTGTGCATGAGTGCGTGTCCACGGCTCGTCCCCTTTCCCAGGACAGAGGTCCAGGGGGCCTCGTATTTCTCTGTGCTGTCAGCCAGGCCTGCTAGAAAGACGGTACTGAACAGCTGTTTTCTACGAGGTGCCCTGGTTCTGAACATGTGCACAAACACACACATACACACACTATCACACACACTTTTTTGATCCATCTGTTTCAACCGTGTCAAGATACCATCATTTTTACAGGCTTTGGATCCGGTCTTCATGTACATTACTTTAAAACATTTTTTTTTTAAAGTTGGGGATATTCGGCATTCGGGTGAAATTTATGAATAATGTAGAAGCAAACATAGCGAAACAAACAAACAAACGACAGTAACATGTCATATAAAAAGAAATCAACAACAGTGGTGGGTCAAACGGAATAAAAAATGTCAGTGAGTCAATAACAGCAAATATAGCTCGACGATGACGTCTTGAAGGCTGGCCTCCATTTTATTAAGGTTCTTAGATACAGTGTTATGAGCCACTACAAAGGCACGACTCCACTGATGTAGATTTTTTTAAAGGATCCAAGTTTGGAGAGTTTGGCCCCTCCATTTGAAGAACCCATTCCCTAATGATGGACCTCAATGAGCGAGATCATTGTCACCCATGAGGATAAACGTAGACTTGTGCTGTTCATGCAGAGGCACAATGACTGGATTAATGATCTTATTCAAGTAGTTTTAAGCTTGTCAATGTACCATTCACAAACTTCAGGGCAGTTTTGTATGGACTAGAAACACCTGCCCAGACTGGAACACCACCACGTGAGCACTTTCTAATATTGCATTGTTCCCCCTTGTGCTACCCCATAGCAACATGCTATGAAGCATACGTCTTTAAACAATTCAAGCGACAGTAGCTAGTCTGTTTGACCTTCGCTCCCCATGTGCATCAGTGACCCTTACCCCACATTACACTCTCACCAGTTTCCATCTGTTCCTTTCCTGGACCGGTATTGATAGATACTGCCCGTTTTGGACCTGGAACGTCTCGGAAGAACTGCAGTTTTGGGGATTGCACTGCCCAGTTCTCTAGCCATCACAAGACAACCTCTGACAAGTTTTGGGAATTAAATGTTCACTCATTGCTTAATACGTCTACCCACTACCAGGTGCTGTGATGAAAAGGTCTCTTTTAAGACCAGCGGAGTTCTGTGCCACCAAGTCAAAGCACTCTGATTTATTCATATTTTTATTTATTAATCTTTCGTCCGGAAACATTAAGACTGGGACAACATTAATTGGTGGTATCTTTTTAGACCACTCAAAGAAGCTCCAAAGGTTAGAATTTGAGATGTGCAAGCAGCGGTGTGTCAATGGCTATGCATTAAAACATACATGTTGTCCTCATGCCATTGAAATGATCCAGACTCATTTTAAAATGACACCATTAATTTATTCTAGCAATGGGCTTGGATGAACCATATTTACCTGCCATATTTCAAACGTTGGGTTGTCCAAATACTTCTGGCAGTACAGTTCATCATCCCGATATAAATCATGCCAGCATGGCTGTGGGATAAATGAAAGTCAAAACCCAGTGCAGAAAATCCTGATGAAACCGACAGCACTTCCTCTGTCTCTCGCTGCCGCCTCTCTCTAGGCTTTGTCCAGATCATTAGAGTGGAATGTGGCTGAATTGTTCAGAAATGTCTCCGGGTGCTGATGGATGGTAATAAGAGAGTGCAAAAGCATGCAGTCACACACATTCAATCATTGCAACACACAGGAGCAAAACACACACACACACACATGCATACAATAGTGGCTTATCCAGCAAAAGTAAAGCGGCAGTACTACTAATTAGCTTTACTGCTGGAGAAACAACTACTACGAGATGACCTGCGCCGAGAGGAAGAGGGGGTTAAAGTGGACGAGGAGTAAAAGCCACTAAGTCCAGCCAGCTGCTTTATCTTAATCGAGGTCGAACTATAACTCTAAACTGGGGGGTGGGGTGGAGGTGGCTCTCAACCTTAATCGTGAAGGGCTTCCTCGCTGCCTTAAATGTAGGTGCTGCATTATCTTTTCTCACTCTTTCACTTTCTCATTTGGTGCTATTAGGCTTTGTCATCATTCTATTCATGCTAATGACTTTCAGCGCGCCGTCACATCTGCCAGAGACACTTCTCCATCAAAACAGGCGGCCTACTCTATAGATGGCCAGACCTACCTCTCAGCCAAAGTCTTCCCAAACGACAAAATCGGCAAAGTGACGAAGTTCGCTCACCCACACACACGTTCTACCTTTTAACAGCTTATCCAATCAGGATGGAGGAGGACTGGTGCCTATTCCGGCTTTTCAACGGGCAGACCGCACGCCAAAACACCGGAGGGAACATTTAAACTCCACACATCACACAGATCACTGTGCTCGGTTTAGAACCCAGGACCATTTTGCTTGATGATCAGGAGCAGGACAAATGGACAAGTGTAAAGATTTAAGCGACCGGGTCAGAGGATCCTTATAGGGGTTTCCCAGTCTGCACTAGTCAGTATCTATGAACTGAGGTCCAAAGAAGGAACAGGGACATGGGAAGCCAAAGCCAGTTACTGTAACTCAGAACTGCTGGAGAAGTCACGTTTGTTCTGACAGTATAAGGAAGGTGGTCATAATCTTATGCTTGGTCGGTGTGTGTATATGAAAAAAAAGAAATACTTTTTTTTTAATGATTCCTACTTTTAAAGTCAGACCCCCCTCGCGTCCTCATCTGATAGCACCAGCTCAGCGAGTTAATATTTGCTTCTCTGCTCATAAATTTGCATTTCATTAAACAAATCTGACCTAAATACATTTTGAACACCCTAAATCATTAGCCGAGCATTCTTGGGAGGAGGGTGCCAGTTAATAGGAGCTTGTTTCATCCTGGTGACCTGTGTGAAAGTGAAGAGGGATAAAATGTGATTTTGAAGAGGACCCCGGGACTCCCGCTCCTTAATCAAGCCCATTAGAAGCAGCTTGACGCTGGGCGGAGAGCATCCTATAAACAACACCCTCCTGCCACCTCCAAACACAGGGGGGAGTGTCAATGAGTGGGTAATAAGGAAAGACAATGAGTAAACAAGTCAGGGGGAGCCGAACCCCTCTGTATAGGAATCTCCCCGGCCCTCTCCAAACTTGGCACGGGTGCAATAGCAATTAGCAACCATGGCTGGTTGTTTTGCATTTGCATATAAATGCTCTAAGCATGCAGACGAGAGCCGTGCCAAAAAAAAAGTCTAGGAAAAAAATGGGCAAACTCATGGGAGCCCAGTGTCGACACGGGCCCCCTATGTCCCAGCTGATAACCCCCTCCTTCTTTGCCCGCCATATTCAACAGGCAGCAAACCCAGCCTGGTCTCGGTTCCTGTTTCGAGGCAGATTGCGAAAGACACCAGGCAGGCTTCCTGTTGCTCAGATCATGCTACAAGTGTGCTCTCGGCCTCGCCGATGCTAGCACAACGACTCGCAAAATGTCTACAGGAAGTCAGGGTGTGAGAAATGCCTCTCTGCACACGAGTTGTAAAGCAGAGATGCACTTCTCACAGGTTGTAAAGAGGGGCTGAGAATTGGGTAAGGAATGATAATAAGCACTGCCTGACGCCGTCGTATCTAAGCAAACAAAGCCTCTTCACTCATCGTGTGCAACATGAGCATGTCAGCTAGCCTTGGGAAAGCAGCTATTGTTCTTGTTCTGTACATGTAACAATGCTTTTCCTTTGCATGTCTATTCTTGATTTTCTCTGTCTCTCGATCTGTTTCCTCCGCGGTCCTGGCAGTTGTTATGACAGAGGCGATTCATAAAAAAAAGAAGGAACGGAAGGAAACTATGAAGCAAGGGTCTGTGCTGCCCCCTTCCCCCATCCATTTCACTGTAAACAGTGTAAGTGTGTGCGTATGTGTGTCACCTAAAAGAATGAAACCCAGGGACAGGACAGCACAAAGCACACACACACACAGACATAGTCTTACCCTACTAAGCTAACCATGAGGGAAGTTCCACACTAACAATGACTGTATGACAATACAGTTGTTGCAGCCTTACTCTTGCAGATACTCAGATATTATGTAAATAACTTTTTTTTGACAATAAAAGTTCTTTTTCTACTTTCCGCTTGGGTTCGCCAGGTAAACTTGGCTCCAGTGCAAAATACTTTCACCTACAAGTTTACAGACAAAACCTGACACCTTGTCATGCAAGCTTTTAAGACTCCTGATGCTTCTGCCAACTTAATGACTCAGATGAAGCATTGTACAAATTAGCCTTAGATCTGTGGCGACTTCCAGCAACCGCAGGCGGTTAAGAGCTCGGGCTCGACAAGCCTGGTTCATTACAGGCCTTAGGTTATGCTGCGCCGAGAAAGAAAGAGAGAGCGAGAGAGAGAGAGATTTGTGAGAGAATATTATCTCGTTTCATACCGCCAACAAAGGGTAGAAAGCCTGAAGAAGAAAGAACAGAAACAAAAGACTAGCACGTTACGGTAACCAATCCATGAACGATGCATATAAGAGCCCAGCCTTTCACCTCTCCATGACCCTTTTCTCCACATCTCGATTTTTAAGGGATTTTTTCACGTGAGACTGGTTTTCCTGATCAGGAGAAATCATACGTTCTGTAAACGGGTTGCAAAACAACAGACAGATGATGCGGCTGCTTCTGTAGAGTCGTACAAAGACGTCCCTACAAACTAGCTCATGTTATTATAGATACTTGATACTGATGTTTATAAGGCAAATAAGGGGGTCTGAGTTTAGCTTCTGGTTTTAGCGACGAGCGAGATCTTGAACGACGAATGCTGATCGTAAACACATCATAAACATAAACGCTATATAGCAAATACCCGCAAATACCCTTGTGGTCTGCATTGCTACTCTGTGCATTGTTTTGGTGTGTAGTTACAAAATGTTGGAGTCTTTTAGCCACAATTGCCAAGTCATTTCATATAAATGGGTCTGCTATATTCCAAAAATGTAAATGATGTTATAATCATGGTTTTGATAACATCACACATGTCAGCTTTAACAACTGCTTTGCTTGTCACTGTACATCGTGTACATAACAGCCACTATTCTGACCCCCAGCTAATATCAAAGTGTGATTTTTGGGGGGTCTATCTGTCCTGTATTGTCTAAAGTTGCTTTGAGACAATAACAGAAGCCTTATTAATAAATCTGACCTGCCTGGGAATAATACAATCAGGCTAGTACAATATTTGGTCAAGCTCTACCAACCAGAGTCTATCAGGTCAGCTGAGAGCGCCGTTCACACCTCTCACACCAGCTACAAACCTTCTCTCATGAGCTACGTTCTGCAGCTGTCGAAAGTAGGAAGTGGTCATAATAATAGGACTCACCCGTCCGGGTTTTACGTCCCGCATTAGATGTTCATCTTAGGTACGCACGGCTAAACCTTAAGCTCGATATAATGTTTGCTTGTGTCTGTGTGCGTGCATTCAGACGGTCATCCAGACGTCTTTGTACACCTAAAGAAGGTGTAATAACCAGACACAAGCAGGAGTGATTTAATTGTGGTCCAACATAACACTTAATACCGAGTAAAGAGCACCTGGCAAAAACAGGTTACACCCTTGAGAGGGGAGGAGGGTGTCCGACGGTGCCAATTAAACACCTCGGCCAATCGGCCAGCATCTCTCAGGGCCTCCAGGATCCGTGGACCAATCGGCCCCCCCCCCACACACACACACCTCATTAAATGCATCTGCGATAGGAAGGCGACAGGGAGAGACGAGATTTTTTTCCCCGATTTTAATTATAATGTCTGGAAGGAAGAGAACACTGTGTGGTAAACAATCATCGTTACAATTAAGAACAATGCCACCTACACTGAGGCAGGAGACACGAGCCCTGGAGCCATTAAATCTCTCTCTGCTGTGGTTTTCCTCATTATGTTTATCTCATAAAGGCGATTCGAATGTACATGTCCGTCTATGCGTTACTGACAGAGCTGCAACTCTGTAGCCCCAGTGTGAAGCACTGAATGGCTGATCTTTTTCTTATAAAATGCTTTCTATCTGTGTGTTTACAGATTATAAGCCTAGACTTCTTGCTTAGCTAGTCGAGCCCAGAGTCCAAATCAAACATTCTTAATAAACACAAGAGTTCACATTATGTCTTAAATTATACATGCTTTATGACCAATTAGAAGCTACATGAGACTACAATGCTAGACAGGTATTTGCACTACTGGTCTTTATTGCACAAAATAAAAGTGTATATTACTTGTTTGGTCTACAAATACTGTCTACTTAACTACTTTTCTTCCTCTTAAAAGTATTTGCGATTGTTTCAGATTAAAGTTTAATTGTTGTATTTATCAGTTGTATTCCTGGTATATATTGTACATTTATCTTGCCCCAGTGGGGCTCTTTCACCCCGTTTCTTCATCCTGAAGAAATTGAATTACCACTGTGGAATTAATCCTCCGTATTTAACCCAATGCGTGCAGTGAAAGACACATTAACAGGCACTAGGGGGCAGAAGTGAGCACTCATGCCCAGCGCGATGGGTCCTAACTACAGTTAGTGGATCTGTGCCTCGCTGAAAGGCACATCAGTAGTGACCTGTCGACTCTGGGAATCGAACCGGCAACCTTCGGGCCATGGCTGCACAAATTGTATCTGCAAATGTGTATATAGAATTGAATACTATACATCTGTGTGTGATTTACATATGTGTGTATAGTGAATACTATACATATGTGTGTGATTTACATGTGTGTATAGTGAATACTATACATCTGTGTGTGATTTACATATGTGTGTATAGTGAATACTATACATCTGTGTGTGATTTACATGTGTGTATAGTGAATACTATACATATGTGTGTGATTTACATGTGTGTATAGTGAATACTATACATATGTGTGTGATTTACATGTGTGTATAGTGAATACTAT
>JAOTRQ010000003.1:835646-847407 GCA_028565875.1 Hoplisoma paleatum | reverse complement strand
ACACACACACACACACACACACACACACACACACACACACACACACACACACACACACACACACACACGTGTACACAGACACAAACTTCTTTTTCTATATGCAGAATAGCGCTACTTCAATTACATAATGCACATGTCGGGACGGCTAGTACGGTGGCAGCTTGCCTTATTTAAAACACATGCCGAAAATGGCGAATACGGCATCAAAAGAGGGCAGAAGGGGAGAGAGTGAGAAAAAGAGATAAAGGGAGGGGGACACAGAGTTCAGGTCAAAGTCACAGGCCAGAGGGCCTCATGCGGCATCGTTTTAATGCGTTCTAGGCTTTTGTGATGGTAAGAGGTGGCCGAGAGCTGGATGATGGTACTGCGATGCGAAGCAGAAGGCAGAGGGGCAGGATGGGAACGTTCGTGCACCATGTCGGCCGGTTAAGAAACCGAACAGATGCCACGGTGAAACTGAAACACAGCTGGTCTGCTAGTACTACTGGAAAAGGGCAAAACTATCACTTATCTATTTTTTTTAAATGACTCTCAGGTTCTCAGTGATATAAAATAGGAGGAGAGAACAGATATTCGCTGTAATTACATTGTTATATGTTTTGTTTTATGAGACAGGCTTTTATGTCGCAAAATTTAGAGACGTAAGATAAAACTCAACAGCTATTGTGTGTGTGTGTGTGTGAGAGAGAGAGAGTCAAGTAAAGCATACAATTCTGTACTGCAAAATACTTTTTAAAAATGGAAATTCATATGTACATCTTTTTTTCCAATCGGAAAATAAATTTATGAATAAAAATGCAACTATGCAATATTCTAAACCAGTACCCGGCCTATCATAAATAAAACCTAAGATGATTAACATGATAACATAATGTCAAACATTAAACCACAAACAGCTCAGCCAAAAATAAAAGCAGAAGCAAAGCAAACACTAAACATGGTAGCAAACAGAAGGAAAAGGATCTGCAACGTGTACTGGGCTGTGGTTGAGACAGGTAAAGTATCACCCACGCAAGCTTGTCCTTTTTGACGGTGCCAGTGATATGGACTGCATTGTGCTCGGCCTCTCTGCGGGGGAGACTGGAAGAACTGGTCCTGACTGCACGTTCTTACATATTCAAAACCATCATGTGTAATCGGACCCACTGCTCCTGCTAACCTAATTTACACACATACATGGCGCTCGGCAAAGGGAGGTGGCGCTACATTTTCTTTTCCCTGGCCCCTCCGCACAACTGGATTAATGGGAAACTCATGACAAGGATAGGCTTACACACACACACACACACACACACACACACACCTAGATCTTGCATTTACACTGCAGAAACAACCATGTCACCCATTAAATTACCTGTATTCAAAACATCCTTTACATTTATAACAAACTGAAAAAATATGCTCCCAAAATTTCATAAATGTATAAATACTAAAATCTTTGTAATAAAATATTAGTTACTTAATAGCTAGTTAATAACATAATAATAGCATCTGCAAATTTCCAATGTTTTCTTTATATTAGAAGCCACACAGCCATCGATGCCAAATACAATCCAGTGATCAGGCCACCATCGGCCCAAAGAGGGCTCTCTACCACCAACACATGACCGGAGCTTTCCCTGAGGCTGCTAGCCTTCACAAATCTAGTGGAAAAAACAGGGAGGGGTGGAGAGACACACACCGTCTCCCCCTTTTCTATATTCCTATGACAATGTCCATTGGCGTACACCCACGAACGTACATCCCACCACTCTAATAACGCTAAGCATGTCGCCTCATTATCCTGCGGTTTTCATTCGTACCTCGTACATAACTGGGACAAGAATACTTGCCAGTGAATACAATCGGTGTGTTTTCGTAAGAGTAATCGGTAAGATACACAGCCGCAAAAAAGGCCCCAGGTAGACAAGAAGAAGAAAAGAAAGCTGCAGTGTATATGTTTCTAGCGCGGCTCAAAAATAAACATAATTCTAATCCTATTCATTTTGACATGTTTGAATTTGCTGTTCACAACACTGCAAAAACCAAAACAGATATTGCATGGTTAATAAATTATTAGTATTAGAAGTAAATAGTAATATTAATAATAAAAAACTAAAACTAATTTTATTAACCTTGACTAAAAAAAAATCTTAAATCTTTTACCAAAACCAAATTTATGAAATGCTCCTACATATAAATACATTCCAACTTTGCAACTGCAAATAAAGAACAAATATTTATAACCGCACTATGTATCCTTTAAGAGCAAACTGTCAAAAGGGGCTACGTATCTATGTCACATGAATAATACATAAGATCATCTTTGCCTCTACAGACGCATATTTTTAAAGAAACGAATAGTCTAAAGTAAAAAGAAAAAATGTCAACATAATCGTGTATATACTAAAATATTAGATAAAACATAAATATATGCATGATGAAAAAAGTCAAAAATCTTGTCTACATTCTACTTACAAAAACAACTAACCAAACAAGGCCGAACGTTATGCTAGATTATAAAATATTCTTTCTATGCTCATTCAGTGGTTTGCAGAAAAAAAAGACAGCTAGCTAAAAAGGGAATAAGTGATAGTGACACCTTGTAAAACCACAATTTAAACACGTCCACTTCTCCGACAGAGATTTTTGTAGCCCTGCATAGCACTACAGACGGTCAACTAAACCTAATCCTTTTAAACCGATATTTTAGACATCACCAAATCTCAATTGTAAAATAATTATAGACTAAACATTGCAAATAAAAATCCTTAACAAGCAAGCTGGACATAAGGTCAAGCCTCCGGCCGATCGCTTAAACGAACTAAAATGAACCCGTAGGTGAAAATACCGGATAAATATCATATGAACGAGGCTCTAAGAAGCGAGAAAGATGGCATGGCAAATCTTTGTTTTCTACAGCTTGATAAAGGAGGGAGAGGAAGATGAAGCAAAAAGGGGGGCGAGTGTGTGCAGCACCTGTAATATGCTATAGATCCTTTTTGGTGTGACGCTTGTAATTATTGCCAGCCCTCGACCACGAAGCTGGGAGTCACAAAAATCCTGACTTATCTCTCGTTCTCTATACTCCCTCCTTCCCCTTTTTTAAATAATCTTAAACAGATGTAGATGGCTTAAAATGTTTACACGAGTAGACTATAGTTATTTTTTGCAAAAGAAAATGGATACAATTTATAAAGCATTATATGATCATTCGGCTCACAGTTACAATGGAGGTTATAAGCTTCTTACAAGCTCCGTAAGTATTTTCTAGCTAAGACAAGTCAGGGGGGAAATCAAAGGTCGCAGAATTCAGGTTTCTCTGACCCCTTCCTCTGATACCTTATAACATGACCCGTGGCAATCTGACCTGTCCAATCTTAGAACTTTTTTTTTCTGTCACCTTTGGCACTTGTGCATCCATACATGCTAATAAACACTTGTCTGTTGTTTCGTTTTAAAACCTCAGGCGTGTCACTATGTCTTCTTTTCTAAAACATTCTGTCTACACCTCTCTTTGTACCAAGCTCAACCTCGTAGGCTACACCAGCAAAACCCACTGTCACTCTTTCCCAGTCCTCGCCGACCTCTACTTGTTCTTTTTCTTTCCTTTTCCTTTATCTTACAGCGACTTGGTGACCCCTTTGCTCCTCTCTTTTTTCTTTTTTTTTTTGCAGTGTGACCCCAGTCCCTGAGCCTCCCCCTCGCTTCAGCCTCCCCAACCCCAGACTCGACTGGCAAAAAAAAACAACAACACACACACATTCTCTTCAACTCTCAGTCGCCAAAACTCGTAGCTCTGCTTTCTTTCTATCTCCCTGCTTATTGTTGCGTTTCTTTCCATCTTTTTTGAGGCGTCCATGTCTTTTTGCTCCGTTTTTACCCGGATTTAATCGTCGCTGAGGTTACGTCTTAATGAAGGGACGTTTTCCTTTACGCTAATTCGAGCCCCTGTCTCACCTTTCCCCTTTATTAACGCCACACCTGTTCCGTTTGGACTGGTTTGATTCGATATTTACGTATTTGGTCGTTTTATGTGCGTGTTTTTATCGAGATAAAAGCCCGATAAGAAACGCTAGAAATACTCAAGCTTGAGAAAAACCGTTGAAATTTGAAATTCGAGTTGACTTTGAACTTGGCCGACGGTGCGCGAGCGCTGCTCGAGCTTCGCTCGTGTTAGTATTCTGACTGAAAGGCGTCGATTCCACAGCAAAGAAAAAAATGTATTTAATCGTTTTAAATCGTTTAATACGTCAAAATGTTGTTATGTGTCGTATTTAGACGGTCCCTGTGTCCTCCTGTACGATTCTTTGCTTGGTGGGCTTAAGGAAAAGGCTTTTTTAAGAGCTGGGTTTAAGCTGCGTTCTTTCCCCGGAGCAGAGCTCGACCTGAGCCGCTGAGATGATGAAAGGAGACCCGGGGCTCCCTCCATCTTTTATATCCTACACACACATACATACACACACACTCCCAAACATCCTCACACTCGCACACACACTACCACCATCGATCTGTACGCCGAGTCTGTCTGCGAATCAACCAAAAAAATAAACCCATTTTTTAAAAAGAAAAGACGAAACAAAGTGACGCCGAGTACCGAGAAACTGAAATGCAAAGCAGGGCGGAGAGGAAAACGGCACTTTAAGTGACTGGACGAAAAGTAAAGATGTGTCCAAATAAACGGATATTCGAGTCGGGCAGGGAGAGCAGGAGAACCGTGGAGGACATGGACGGGTTTCGGAGTGAAATGGAGCCGCGTTTGACGCTTCCTGGTGACCAGACACGGACGGAGAGCAACTGCCCGGACGGACGAGCTCCTCTCCGGGCTGCGAGCCGTCGCAGCTCCCGCCGAACACCTGGCTACTCCGCGGACATTACAAACACGCCATAAACACCCCCCATGTTACACTGGTTATTCTTTTTTTTTTGAATACTGCGAATGAATCGGAAGGCGGAAATGTGTTTTAAATCCGTGGTTTGTGGGCAACTGTTTGGAAAAGGAACCGCTGTCTTGCCACTTTCTTTTCCTTCCATTCGCGAGAAGAACGAGGACGAAGCACCAGATGTAAACACAGGTAACGATATCGTTTCAAAAGCGAATAAATAAAAAGCACTTGCATGAAAATACCCTGCGATTGCCTGCTCTTTGTCACACCTAAAGCGGCCACGGTCGAGCAAAAAGCCCGAAAAAAAATAACCCCCCATGCCGTAGACCGCTACTGGAAGTGAAAAGAACCGGAGCTCGTCGTAAAGATAGAAAAGAGAAACGGGGAGAGAGAAAGCAAAGTTCAAACTTACAATTTTTTTGCTGCCGCTTTGAGATCCTCGCTTTTTAATCCAGTATTGAGTCGGTTTGGCTAAAGATCCCATCAAGGCAGTCCGTTTTTTGGTCAGTTTGCGTTTAGGATGCTAAAAGAAAGATCATTGTTGTTGCGGCGAGTAGAGAGGGGAAAAAGCCGAAGTATTAGTTGTAAAGGCAATATAAAAATAATTTGGATGCAAAGCGGACGATGAGTCTCGTGTTAGAGGGAGAGAGGAAGAGGTGAAAGTGAGATCTGATGATTGAAAAGAAAAAAACTCTTTGGATCTTTATTCCTGCTAATTAGTTTCCTGCAAAAAAATGGCTGTGATTAATTCAGTGCGCATGTGCTTCATTACACAGGCACGACGGGAAGGGCTAATTAGCCACCTTCTGGATCAATAAGATTCAGCAAAGGAGAGCGCGAGGGAGAGAGAGGGAGGGAGGGAGAAAGAGGAGGAGGGAGTGAAGGATGGAGAGATAGATAGATAGATAGATGAAGAAATAGAAGAAAGTAATGATCAGGAATTGAAAATATAGTATTAAGTATGGGGGTTTTTTTTAAAGTACGACTTTGGATTAGAAGCAAGGCAACCGAAGTGCCGAGAAACCCGGATGGATTTCGGTCGCGTGTTTTTCGAACTGTAGTTATTTCTATTTTACATAGGTGTATATGCATATTTATGTATGTCGAAGATTTATTTTTATCAGATTTTAATGAGTATAATACTCCACACTGCTTTAATCATTACAGCTTCATAAACACGGACTCGGGTTCATGGAACCATTGGGTTACTACACTAGACCTACTAGACACACTTCTGATAGACAATATCACAGTAACGCAATAGCTGAATTATTATTATTTTGCATACATAAGTATGTAAATGCCATTTTATGTATATGAAAAAACTAAATTAAAACAGATGAAACAATAATATCGATAAAACACGAGCACAGGACGAGCTGATGTTAACTTTTGAAGGAGTTTTAGAGCAAAAACGTTCGGATCAGAAAATGAACTCGAGCATCAACACTAGACACTAAGTTAGTTCTAGTTATCATTATGTGTTTGTTTTATTCTCTTTTACATTTATTACATTTTATGCTGATTCTTTTTTTTAAAGAACGTTTATGCATGTAACGTTTGCATAACACTACGGTTATTATAAAGACAAATCGGCGTGTTTAATAATTTTTTGAGTGTAAAAAATATTATTACTACTAATAATAACATTATGTCGGTATACAAGACTAAGTCACAATATGACTTTAGTGTGTGATATTTTAGCTTAAATCTGAACTCAATTTAGCAGTGAAATGGCATCTTGACACTGCATTTTAGACAAAACCCAGATATGTTATGAGTTAGATTTTAAATCATGCATGGCAATTGTTTGTGCCATCATATATAATATACATTATTTATTATATATACTTACATACATCTAAACCAGGGAATCAGCATAAATTGTAATGTGGGGTGTAAAGAGAGATGTCAGGACAAGGTAGTGGTAAAACATTTACAATCGATACACGTAAAGATTTCATATCAAATCCTACAAAAATAGATACCTAATATTCTAATAAATCATTTGTTCATATGGTGCAATTGGACAGAATAATATTCTTTAGAAAAAGAGGAATTTTGCGTTAAACTTATGTAAGTGATCCGCTTTCATTTAAATATTGTATAAACAGTTATAAAAGCTGTAAATATGTCTGTATTTTGACGAAATACTTCCAAAAGTGTTAAACCAAGCTTTTGCGTTTTATTTAATAAAACTGATTTTAAAATCACGACGTCGTGTAGTGCAAAACACTAGACGGCAAGCGCGCGCACACACACGCAGAAGCCCACGCGCGTGCACACACACACACACACACACACACACACACAAGCGCGCACCCGCACTCCAGACAGTGAACGGTGTAAAAAAAAAAAAAAGACAACAGGAACAGTAACGCATTAAAAACTTTCCTCTTACACGGACATGGACTAAAATCATTAGATATCTTAAGCTTATGAAATATATTGTGACGTCTGTATTGATGCACATTGGCTGGTTATGGATTTTTAATGTCAATTGCAGAAATACATTGGCGAATTTTTTTTATTGGATTGTATTCGAAAATATTGTTTCCTCTATTTTATATTGAGAATTCAGTTATATGTTTAATATTATTAACACGGATAAAAAACTATTTTAAATAACCAGCCATGTCCAAGAACCTTGTTTAGGGGTGACGTGTGCCCCAGCGGTGTCTCCACAGGTTCCACACTTTCTTCGTGATAGAACAGGTCAAGTCTGTGTTCTTCAAAACGTGTGTTAGCTCGACCTCTAAGCCTAAAAAATCTTTGTTATGATAATTCTATTGTCGATTCTCCGAAAAGACTCAATGCTCGGCCCATTTTCATGCTTTGCACCTTTACTGCAAACAGCTCCGAGGGACCCTAATCCTCCAAAAGACATATTTAACAATTGTCCCTTGATCGATTTTTTAAACATTTATTAGAGAAGAAGCCGACAGTTGTTGTTACGTGATCTGTCAAAGCCATAGACACACAAACAAGCTGCACGATGGTACATTTCATCACATGCTGGACCATCACTGATGGATAATATCGTCTGGAGTCTGCAAGTCAATTTTATTTCGAAGCTTTAGGAATTTAGTACGTTTGTTAATTAACAGTAAAAGAATTGCCACGATGGTCTGTACATTTTCTTTTGAACCATTTGCACACTTCATGGCAATACATAAATGTGAGGTTTCATTTGCATCAACGCTCTAAGGCACCGACAAAAAGTCTAACGTGCATTCTAAGACCATAAATGTTGTGTTGTAAACAATTAGATAAAAAACAAACAGCTGGTGTTTATTTAAATTTGTTATAATACGATCATCATATTTGAAAACGTTTTTGCTTCTGATTTTTTTTAATTAGTCAGGCAAATGCGAATTGTTTGGAGGCATGACTAGATATGCTGTTGTTATGTTATTATTATAAGTATTTTAAATCTATTTTAATTACACGGGTGTTTTAATCGTATTTTTAAAAGATCTTGAATTCTAGGTTCGTGGTCATAAGAAGTTCAGAACAAATGAGACAAATCATAGGCTCACATCAGGTCGCACGCATAATAGGCAATAAAAATCAGATAATATGTGTGGGTAAAAAATCTTTTATATCATGGCATAGTTGTCCAGACTGTGTTCATTTGTGTCCTGCCATGTAATGACCAGCAGCCCTGAGGAGCCCCGTGCTGGGACTTGGCACTCATACGTCAATTCACAAAGACGCGCATCTCCATATGAAACGCCCTACATTACGGACTTATGGCAAAGATACATGTGCTGAATCGTTAGCACAAAAACGGACCTTTAGACTTGACGCAATAACGATGTTTAATAGCCCTTGGCCCAACCATACCACCCCAACCCACCCCAACAAAAGCCCATAGCTCAAGTTGTTGACGTGCTTGGGTAAAACTGCATGGATTTCGCAGCATGTCAGGACATTTAATTGAAGTATATTTCTTTTACTTACATTAAAGAAAAATAATGCTCCGTCGTTGACATTAAACTCATCATACGGATGTCATTTGCAACCGTGTTAATAGACGGTCACCTGCACACAGAATCGGAATATTACGCACTGGAGACTTGATAAAAAAAGTGATCATAAAGTGACGCTCGTATTTTTTTGGCGCAGGGAAAGACAGAAGGGAACTCCAGGATTCGCGACGTGTCTGTTCTCTCGGGAAAACGACGTTGTAAAAAAAAAAGAATGGATGGATAGGACATAGGGTGCAAAATGATGGAGTTTGAAGGGCAGTGAGATAATAAGAAGGCCGAGGACCAGTCCATTTCTCACTCGAAACTCAACTGACTCGAACACCAAGATCACAATACAGTAAAGTAAAGGCAGTAAAGGCAGAAAATCTCGTGGTGGCTACAAAACTACTAAACGATCTGTTTACCAGAGTCGTTTTTATAAACACAGACCATAACATCTGCTCACGTTTAGTGATGTCGACCTCTAGAATGTTCTTAATCCGAACCTTAGAGATAAGATGTTGTGTACACAAAGGCGTGTGTGTTAACCTCAACACGTGCCATCTTCAAGTAACAAGACTCAAAAACGCCCTCACGGTGAGGAAATCAGACCTGGTAAAAACAGTCAAAGATAAAAGCATCAGTCTGCAATAGTCCCTTAACTATATTAAATAGTGATCACCATTTTGGATCGGCACGTAATGCAAAAATACACTGCAAAAATAATCACCAAAGAGATTTTATTCTCATTTTTTATGTGTAAAGAAATAAAAATAAAAATATTCATAAAGTAAAATAAAACATACAGAACATGGGACATTGGGAAAATGATGTATATATACGTACACCCATTTTCAGACCTGTACAGCAAACTAAAAAATCAGCACCATATGCGTTGTAATTTTGTTTAAGTGAAGTAAAATATACACATCGATGATCAAAAGGATCATATAAACGCTCTAAGATTTAGAAAAAAAAACTGTTCATCTTATGTACAGACCAATGGACATTAATATCTTCTACAATATGGCTGATAAAGCTACAGCCAAAAGAAAGTCCGAGATTTTGCTTTTGAACGCTTGAGTGGGGCCACAGCTGAGCCTGAAGTTCATTACCGGCTTGGCCAGCAGCACGAGCCACTCACTGTCCGGTCAGGACGCGTCACCAGGTGCGATGGCAGCGCCCTCTTATGTTCACTCTCACCAACGTGGGTGGACCTGCTCGGTCAGAGTTTCTGTCCGCTACGCCGCTGCCTCTCGATCCAGCAACACATTTCCATGCAGACAAACAACGGAAACGGTGCCGGAGAACCGCTGTCGGTACAAAATACGAATCAACTCCTCAAAACCGAAGCTTCATGTTTTCATTTAAAGCGAAAAGCGGTTCCAATTCATCTTCCATCTGTGTGTTGTGTTTCAGCTTGACTGAGATCTGCGTAGCTTATAAACCTTTCACAAACACTAACATATTGATTTAACGGCAAAGACACCCATCTAAGATATATTTGGAATATTTTCATGTCCATACCGGAGACGCATCATTTAATGTAATATATTTTCATGCTGCAAATATATAAGAAGGATTTTCTTTTAACTTTTATATTTACACATTCGCATTACTGTATTAAAAAAGCCCAGCATGTCACAATGTATAAACAATCTTGTACTTTTTTTTTAAAATCAGTACTCGTTTTAATCTTTACAATAGGTAGAATATTCATTTGGAGGAAAATGTATTCTACTTATTTACTTTAATTACTTATTTTTTCTTTTCAGTTTTAGGTTTTGTATTACTTACAGGTAACAGTCAACATCTAAAAGACTGTATAACATGTATAACAAGAATATAAGAATAAAAAAGGTCCATATTTAATGCTGTTTTTGTTAGAATGTTGTGCTGTAAACATGTGCCGTAAATATATTTCGACTGTAGTCTATTTCATACATTTTTAATCTACACACAGGCTATAAAAGCTTTAAAAGCTTTTGAGAATTTAAATAATTTTAAGGGAAATCGACAAATAAAAATGCACATTTTACAATAGTGCAAGAACATTTTGCTAACGCACAGAATCTTTTACTTCAGACCAAATTGTTTTTGCATTTTTGTTTAAATGTATTTAGATCTTGTTGTTATGTTGTTTGTTATATTATATTATTGTTTGTGCTCTTTATTTTAATCTATTTGTTGACGTGTTCATGATCTTTAAATCTTGTATAACTTGATGTTTAATAAAGGAAACTATTAACATGTCTTGACTTGTTAATTATTCGATTATCGAAACAAAAATACCCGCGAATGCAGATTAGACACAATTCATCGTTTAAACATTTAATAAATAATAAAATGTGTATAATTAATATTGATAATTAATGACGACTAATTGGTTATTAATTAACGCGCGAAAGTTTGTTGCGATGTCACTGCGCGGCCAGTTTTCTTATTTACATCTTAATTATTGCAACAAATAAGACTGAAATGTAAACGGCTTTAAATCTTATTTACATTAAAAAACGATTAGATGCAACTATTAATATACGTAATAAAATGAAAATAAAATATAATTTAATAATGAATCTGTCTTTTAAGGCTTTATGCAACAATAAACGGTGCAATTAGGAAATACACAATAATAAGTAGCTGTCAAATTTGCATTTATGTATTTGAAAATATATATATTATTAAAATGTATACGTATATTCGAGTTTTGCCCCGTTTTTATCTAAATACCACACTTAAGCAGATTTTATGACTCTTTTGATGACCATTTTATACAATCATTGAGTTGTTATTGTTAATATTATTTGGATATAACAGTATAAAAAGAAAGGATTAAACATGTATATTAAAGTGTCTGCGCTTTAGAGTCCCCCCCCCCTCTCTCTCTCTCGGTGCGTGCGTGCGTGCGTGCGTGCGTGTGTGTGT
>JAOTRQ010000003.1:813256-823703 GCA_028565875.1 Hoplisoma paleatum | reverse complement strand
CACACATTTATAACCTTTAATGACATGTTACTATTAATAATGAATGATATTCATCTATGTGAAGATGCTGATCGTGTAAATGATTTCTCACAATCATTTTCAACAATAATTTAAATATCAATGTGCAAAATATGCAGCTATTTTTAGAACAGGCCCGCGGGCGACTCATGAGGTTCTTTCGGGCGGGCACCACATTGGTGACCCCTGGTCTAGAGCATTTCTGCCTTATGCTGTTGCCCAATTGCCTATAAATGGTGTTTACTCATATTTCTAGCATTCAGCTACAAATCAGTGTGGCTATTAATAGTTTATTGGCACGTCATATCACACAAAAATTAAAAGCGCACTTGATCTCAAAGTGCCAGAGAACACCATGCATCTAATTTGTGCAAAGCTTCACAGGACCTCGATTTGAGCAAAGTAAATCATGCAAAGAATTAGTTACTTTTATCATTTTCTAAAAAGACAAATCAGCTTTGCTTGTGTATTTTCTTTTAAATGTGTTCTCTGTTTCTCCCCGATAAGTTTAGTTGTTTAAAACGCTTCCAAGCTCCCTTGCTGCTTTGTTTAGTTGAGGAACTTCATGCCCAGGGTTTGACTAAACTCAATTCATCATAGTGCTATCCTAATCCTTTTTTTTTTGCTCGCAGATGAGAGATCTACTGTTCAGACTCATTAAGATTAGAGCGTTGGAGTTATTTAACCATGCAGCGTTCCTTTAGAGACCTTCTTGACTTTACGATGGAAGAAATCTGGTAGATATGCTGTCCTTTTCATACCGGGCATTGTAGCTCAAATTAGCGTGGTGTGTGTCAGTGATTGAGTGATAGTGAGTATAATGGCTGCTACAGCACTATGCTCATTAAGGACGACCGTCTTTAATCTGTGTCTGATAGTACGGGTTGCATCATACAGTTCAAAGCGAAAAGTAACAACCACAGCAGTACTGCAAGGATAACTGGATTTTGATTACTTAAATGATGGCAACATTTGTCTCATTTCTTTATCCAAAGAACAAGTGTAGACAGAGAGAATGATACAAAGACGCTTAGATTTGATTGGGTAGGTGTCTGAATTTTGGCGGCTGGAGATGATGTTTTCTTTAGTAAACTTGAGGTTCTTTGAGGGAGTAGTTTGTCTTGGGAGGTTGCCGTCCTCTGCCTGAAGAAGCAAGAGGTCACTGGTATGTAAAGCTCGAATCGTTTTTGGCAGGAGGTCCCGATCTTTAACTCGAACAGACAGGGCGTGTGGGAGGAATGGGATATTGGCAGTGATAGCTGAGGCCTTTAGACTGGGATCAGGTCTTCTGGCTGGAAGTAGGCCGAATCAGAGGTCTCCAGGCTGTGTGATAATTTTTGAGTAAAGGAAACAGAGTATTTCAGGGTCAGGGAAAAGATGTTTTTCCAGCTGGGTATGCAGCGGTCTCTGAGAGCCTGTTCACTGATTTGGATAATAGGAGCTAATATCTTGGTTGAAATTAGTTATCGTTTTTCTCCTGCCCTGACAAAAGGGCTTACAAACTGCTTGCAAGACTGGTCAAAGTCAATAAACTGTGCAAATATACATTTTGAATTCAGTCGTTATCCTGAAGCTTTACATTTCCTTGTGAGCAAGGGTCATTTAGCTTCTAGAAGTGGTCTTCTGGTTGAAGCCAGAGGAGCAGTAGCTGATTCTAAAGTTTCAGTAGTCTTTTGGCAGAGTCTAGGTTCACTGTTTTGGCTTGAACGGTAGTACACTGGCTATAAAGACAAGTAGTCTTTTGGCTAAGATTAGTAGAATTTTTTCTTTGGCTGTCAAGGATTCGGATCTCAGAGCTGTTTGAACACATAGGCCCGGTCTCGGCACCTTTCCCGAACTTTTCAATTCCAAGTGTCGCAATCTGGTTCCATTTTGCAGCTGGCCTTGAGACTGAAACAGAGCTCTATTTCCCCCCTTCTCAAACCACATATTTAATCCCTGTGCTTATGTCAAACTTAATTATGGGACCCTGTACGAAGGAATAACAAGTGTGTCTTGTAGGGGAAGGGGAAAGGAAACGAGAGGGTTAGAATGAAAGAGAGAAAGGTGAGAGGGTGGGAAGAAAAAAGGCAAATGAAAGGACGAAAGGAAGCACTGAAAATCTATTAAGACATTAAACAGAGGAGTGGGGAAAAGAAATATGTGAAGTTTGAAGATTAAAATAAACGGAATGTGATGTTATGAATTGATGCCAAAAGAAAAGAAAGGATCAGTACCTGCATTCTTTAATAAAACGATTATGTTTTGAACAACGGATGTGATACACTTACAAAAGAAAAAGACAAACAACCAAGACAATTTTTATTTTGATCTTATTGTTGAATTTTTCCATTGTGACCTAACCGTCTACAGTGAGTCTGCCATCTCCCCACACATGTTGTGGTCTTAAAACTCTTTAGCATTAATACAAATGAATGAATTTAGTTTTTGCACTTTGACTCAGTGGGTAGCACTATTGGATCACAGCAGAACGTCCTGTTTATTTCTGTCTATAGTATATAGGGTTTTCCTCTAGGTGCGTTCAGGGGAGTTGATTTGGAAAGTAATGGCAAAAAAACAAAATGGCAACAGTTGCTAATCTGTTGTTGTTTGATGGCAGCCATGGCCTGGTGGTGAAAAATTTGGGCTTGTGATCGGAAGGTTGCCAGTGGGTCAAGCAAGGCTTAGTAAGAACCACTTACTACTCCTGGCTTACTTGTTTGCCATGAGCACAAGATAACACAGCCCTCACAGGATCTCCAGTCCAAATCATTTTATAACTGGATACATGTATAAAAAAACCTCTGTTTTCTGACATTTACATATTCTAACTGCTATTAAAGTGTAAACACGGAGTAGGTGGAGTATAACCAGCAACAGCTTATTAGCATAGAGGTGACATAGTTAAAACAGTGTATTAAAAGAAGTACTTAAACTATTCAGCTATCATGATTTTGAGCAAAGAAACTTCATGAACTTGTTTTGTAGAACCCACAGACCTATTCCAATTTCGTTCATAAGAGGCATATGTCCTATTTCTAATCTAACTACGAAAAATAGCGGTCGAGTGCTTGTATATGTGTGTGTGAGCATGTCTGTTATTATTCAGAAGTAAGAAAGCAGTCGAGAAGCTTGTCAGTTAAAACTATTACTTCAAATTCCAAAACTCTGAGCTCAACTTATCTCGTGTAGACAGAAAGAAACGGCGCAGTAAAGAATGAACCTTTGAAAGTCAAAATCAATTTCCGTAGATGCTGAAAAAAACAAATGCTTCACACGAGTTCCATGAAGCCGACTTTTAAAAGCGTGTCTTCATCCAGACTGACTAAATACAGTGTAAACAAACTCTTTTGAAAAGCCAGGGTATGCTGCAAAGGCTAAGACAGTTAAAACAGTTATAGACTATACATGGGGGTGCTATGTAGAATACAATGAAGTGAGAACGAGTGAGAGAGATTTTCTATTCTTTACTAAAAATTAGTTTAGCCTTCGTCATCCTAATATGTACCCTCCACCCTGTTTCTCACCCTCTGTGGCCTGGCCATGATTTTCCCAGAAAGCGTCTAGTGCAGAGATCACGGTTCCCATGCTATAGGCGATGGGACTTCTTTACCACCCAACTTTATTTATAGCAGTCTGAGAGTAAAGACATGCTTGTTTTCTTTCTATTCCCTTACTGTACTCGCCAGGCCTACATGGGCTACTTGATAAATAATCAGCATTAACTGTACCAACAAATAAGCAATCGAATAAGGAAGAACATAAATAGCGGTCAAGGGAATTTGTACAAGACCAGCTCATTGAAATGTGTTAAAAGCAGGAAACTTGCCAAGTCTAAGAACTTGAGTGAGTTTGACAAGGGCCAGTGATGGCTGTGAAAACTAGATGGCAGTGGTCAGCATCTATCCAACATAGTCCAAGGAGGGAGCAGTGTTAACAGTTTACCACAGAGCAACCACATCTACAGCAATAGTTGTACGTCCAAGTAACCTGACCGATTCTCTTTTGACTATAGTATGAAATCCGTACAGACAGGAAGAAAACAGCTACACCCCACACAGAAAGGACCTGAACTGCTTACCCTCAGAATGAATCCCTGGACCTTCTTGTTGTGAGGTAACATTGCTAAATATGAAAATATGATACCGCTCCCAGAAAGAAAATGAAAGTACAAAACAAACAAACAGAATGGACAAGGACACCTTTTGAAGACACCTTTTGAAGTCTTAGTGTTAACTGTTGATGGGACAGCATAGTCACGACCTGCCCAGTTTTACAACTGCAAGTTGCCGAGTGTCAAACCTTATTTTGGTTAGTACGACCAGTTAGTCAGCAGTACTGGAGCCTGATGATTCCGACTCATCTAGACAGATAAGTGCACATGAAAATAAGGCCGTATTTGGACAGAGCCATTAGGTCAAAACTAGCAGAATATTCTGAATCAGCAGCCGCCTGTACCCACTCGGCCAAGTTTTTGTCCTCCTTTGGTTCATGGGAATTCCAGAGTAATGTTATTACTATGATGAAAACAGACACTATAAATACCAAACGCTATGATGAATATAACAGCAATTATGTTGGCACCCATTATGAGAGAGAGAAAGAGAGAGAGAGAGAGAGAGAGAGAGAGAGAGAGAGAGAGAGAGAGAGAGAGAGAGAGAGAAGACAAAAAAAGGAAAGAGATAGAGAAAAGCATAGAAAGGGTTTGAAGTTTAAATGTTTTTTGCTTTTGGCAAGTAAATGTATTAAGGTACAACAGCCCCTTGATCTATGAGCAGTTTACCATATGGACATTTTGGTTTATGAGCATTTTTAAAACTTAAACTAGAGTTTTTCAAGTAGTAAATTATAATTCACACATAAATAAGAGATGTGATGTCACAAAGCACCCAAACCAAAAATACACTCTATATAGTATCTACACAGGGAGAGTTATTTTCAAATGTAAATAAATTACTGTCAACAATAATATTTTTGATAATAAGTTAATACATAAATAATAAGCATTTATAACTATAATGCAAGTGAGGTGTACAAACTGACCAGTGTGGTCTGAAAAAATAGACAAGCTAATATAACTTTAAATCGATGGGACTGATAGATGTTAGAAAACACGTTAAATAATGTGTCCTTGTATTGTTTTCATATACAGTTCATATCACATGACTGCTTTGTACACAATGCATATTGTCTTTAGATTATATGTAGATTAAACATTTGCTATTTATGCTACAAAGACACTAACAGTCAGAAACAAATTCATCATATGTGTGAACAGACTTGGCCAATAAAACTGATTCGGAATACACTGATTTTAAGTATTATAATTGCAAAACTGTTTTGACACAGCAACACACATTAGGAACAGTTATTATTATTATTATTATTATTATTATTATTATTATTATTATTATTAACAATTTTACAATTCTGGTATCTACTACTCGTTTATTATTTCAAACAATTACAGATTATTAATTAATCTTGCAAGACAAAAACACAAATATACAACTGTACTCTTATGTTATTGCAATCAGGCTACAGTGGATCTTGCTCTAAGCAGTATATTCTTATCTTTTTTTTATATAGTACATCACCAGGATTCCACAGACCTGGCTTGTGCTTTTCATACTTGTGAGAAAATAGCAGCTCATGTTTCTGAAGATGCTTAACACATTCCACATTCTATCTAGAGTTCGAACTGCCCCATCATATCTGGAAGAGACTCGATGTAAGAATTTGAGAATACTTACGGACGCATATGGGCTATGGAAATGTATGCTTTTTACTAAATATTACACTGTATGGACAAAAAGACCTCTGTTAATTAGAATAATTATGTTTAGCTGATTCTACTCACGCCATGTTATCGCCTGTTATAAGCTTTTGGGTTGAGATGTACAAGCTCATGAATCAGCATCTGTAGTTTACCTGTGAGCCTAATAGCTGTTTCGGTGGAAGAACTTTTTAAAAACTTTTATTTGCAGAAAGATTTAATTATTTGATGATAAAAATAGCAAAGCCATCCAATCTGGAACTGAAAATGCTGGCTCAAGAACTGCATTGATTATGGTTGAGTTGTATTATTTTTTAGATCAACAATGGTAAGTTTTTTATTTTAGCTTTGGAAAATGCTTTTGAAATGTTTTTGGTACAACGTTCAACGGGGGTTGAAGGGTTTAAATTTAAACGTAAATTGCCGAGTGTGTCCAAAAGTTCAAGCACTCCTGGTGTGGAATAATTTTGTCATCTTACGTACAATAATACTAATATTTCTATACTAACAATTCATTTCTCACCCGTTGATCAATGAACTCCAGAGAGCACTGGAAAACATGAAGCCAGACACCAGATTCAAAGCCCCTTTTTTTATAAACAATAAAACTTTACTGTGCCTCATGCATCTGGTCTGTTTAAAGCTTTTAAGCTCGCTACAAACTGTACAATTTGAAACAAATGTGCAAACAAGAAATTCAAGGTCAAAGCTAGAAGACAAAGACTGGGAAAAACTTCTCATCAGGGTAAAAAATCTGGCACTGACATATCGTATCAATAAATCAGCAGACTGTCCAGGATCTGCTGCATGTACTGACTGGCAACATTATGTTCCCACACTGCTACCACTTTAAACATTTTAGTATTCACGCACCCATTTACTCCCTGGGCATAATGTACCATTATCAGAACACAAGCACTGACCGCAGGAGTATGCATTAAAGGTAACGCGTCAAAATTAACAGGTTTCTTTTGCCAATATGCTTAGCGAATTTAAATCAAACGTCTATTTATAACCGATCTGGTCCTTGTGATCATAAGGACCAATGTCAGGCTTCCAGCTCAGCTCAAGTAGAGTTTTATAGGATGGAATGTAGAATATTTTTTTCACCACTGTGCTTTTAATTACTTAGGATTTATTCTCCTGCATTTAACCCAATCTGTGCAGTGAAACTCACTTTTACATACACTAGTGAACATACATGTCCGGTGCAGTGGGCAGCCCTTGATAGGGCAGTTAGGGATGCCTTGCTCAAAGGCACTTCAGTCATGACCTGTTGAATCTTAGAATTAAATCGGCAATCTTCCAATCATAAGCTCAGTTCTATAACCACTAAGGTAAACATATATTTTTACTCAAAGAAAAAAAAATTACACTTTTAAAAGTGTGTTCTGTTAAGATGATGCCAACGCAAATGTATGAAGTAAGTAAAGTACAGTTGTCATGTGTTTGGCTTTCATATATATACTGTATATATAAAACTCAAAAGCAATCACTTATGCCAGGGATTTAGCACTGTGATGCACAATTACAAATACAAGTATAACAATATGGCCATGCCATTGTATTATGATTATTGTGTTTTGACAACAAGGCTACCTTTAAAACTGTCTGTAAATACATGGGTCATACAACATCCATATGCTATGGGGTTTCTGGGAGGGCAGACTTCAGTGAGGGTAACTGTGGGTGAACCACATCAACCGGCCGAAAACCCACCCACCAACCCCCATCTGTAGAGCCGAGTGAAACCCATTACCACAACTAAGTGCCACAAATTCAGCATTTTACAAGCACTGTTCATTCTAAATCTTTAATGGCCGGAGGTCGAGCAGGGCCAATTAGGAATTTCAGTCCGCAGTGTTCTAGGACCAAAAGGTTCCAGGCTGGCACCCAACAGTTTCCTTTGCCACAGGAAGAAAGAAGTCATCAAATTAGCAACTTCAATTCTTAATGGCTCTAATGAGTGATTTTGGGTCTGGAAGGCCATGAGTGTGTGCGTGTGTATGTGTATTCAATATGGGGGTTGGAAAGTGATATTCATACATGTCTCTAGCCTAGGGCAATATGCTAAGTCCCCCTCGTCATCATCATCATCTAACACACACACACGCACACATACACAATCATTTACCCCCTGTCACCACTGCAACTGAAACGAGGGGGTCTGAAGTGCCTTGCATTGAGATTCAACACACAGCCTTCACTACAAGAAACATTATTTCATTACATATATTATGCATTCAGCATGAAAGAGAGCTAGCACGGTTTGGATGCAGATTTGAGTGTGGGTGCGAGAGAGAATCCTCGTCTTAATCCACTATCTTGTAATTGTGTGGCAACACCACTTTTTAAAAAAGATGGATTGCCAAAAAAAATGACAAGTTGCAAAAATATATTCAGATATATTCAGTTTAACTGGAATGCATGTTGGAACGGTGATGTGAAGGCCCGTACGTTACAACCTGAAAAGTGTGGCTCACTCATGCCAGAAGGAGTCGGGACTAAACATAGATTAAGGCAGACTAGTCTGAAATGTCAATGTGGACATAATGACAATGTGCTTTGTTTGTGTATGTGTGGTTTGATTCTAAAAGAACACAACACTATGGTGCTTGGTTTTTCAGTGGCCATCAACCAGACATGGATAACATCCTTTATGCCCAGTTGGCATTTGTTGGTCAGTCTGAGCAAAATCTTTTTTTTGTCCTTATAAAATCCTGCCAGTCAGACCAGTCAGACCATTTTAATAACAAGAAGAATACTCATACAATTGTACAGTACAATACATGTTTTATTCTTTCTCTGCTTTACAAAAAAAGCTGGGGTCAATGTGTAACATCAAGCATTGTACATGGTCACTAGAGCTGACAGGGTTAACGGCATAGCAGTGGTTGCATAGCGGAGCCTAGATTTGAAAAGATCATCCAACAATATATTTTTACTTTTACAAAACCTTGTGAATAATCTTCCCAAAAGAGTGGTTATAACACTGTTATAGCTGCCGAGGTGCCTATGTTTAACTACAACAATGCCCAACAAGTCTAATATCAGTTGTCAGCATAGTGTGGCTTGCGAGTGTGTTGTGCTACCTTAACGGATTGGTTCGAAAGGCCTCTGGCTTACTGTAATAGGTTAATAAGCGAAAACGTTTCTGACATCTAATATATCTACCTTATGAGTTTAATATCTTGTTAGAATCATCATTACTTTTACTGCTTAAATAGACAATATGTTTTAAACAGACCCCATGATGGAGCAGGTATGCTAGCAGATTATGACTAAAAAGCTGCAGGTGTAAATAATCTGCCCACTGCAGCATAGCTTACTAGGTTTGCAGACAGACCCGCAGATTTTTACGCATTTAGGTAGCACTATACCCGCCCACACGGACCACCCTAGCAGCTTTTCAGAGGCAGGATCCAACCTGCTTTAGATGCAAGGACAGAAGCGTTGCTTCTAATGTGCCCTGTTTTATGAAGCCTTCAAAAGAGAGCACAGCCCCCTCACATCCACAAAACTGTTAAGTAGCTCAATTAGAAAACAAGACAGCCTTTGTGTGGGACAAACCAGAATCAATTTAGAAAAGAAACCATTTCACGTCGGCCTGAGCATCGCTCTGTCTCCACACTGGAATGCTGACCTTTATTAGAGGCTCTACATGCGCCGTTTGGATGGGAAGGCCAGCTCATGGTCCTACCTAATTAAAGTCTTGATTCCATACCACAAAAGAATGACTTATGGTTAAACCCTGGTCTTTCTTCATTTATTTGACTGACGTGGAAAACCCATTTTGACTCAAGAATTTCCCCTTTACTTGAACTGAATACATGTTTATTTATGTTCACTTTGTTTTTGACATCACATTAAAGTCACACACTCCATGCTATTGCTAGACACTAAAGACGAAAGTCACAGAAGAGCTTTTTTTTTTTTTGGTGTGTGGCATGTACAGAGTCACTTGCTTCTCACCAACAGCGAACAGGCCGTTTCACTGATCATAGCAGGAAAAAGATCAGAAAGATTAGATAGGACTAAAAGTAGAAATTGTCGGAAAGAACAAGAGAATTAGAGATATAGATAGCACACAGAGAGATTACCAAACATTCTGGGCATCACGAGTCTCTAATAGACTGGGCGACCGATGAGGAGGCACTTTTAAAAGTTCAACTGATTCTTTTGGCCTTTTATATGGGCTTGTTTGGCAGCAGCAGGAACGTACTCCAGCCTGACCCGGGGGCACTCATCCAATCAGTTCTCTATCTTCTGAAAGGCCCTCCATAATAGTGACATTTTTCCACCTCGTCAATAAGTGGTGAAAACCACCCTCCACTTGCTACTTGACCATTTAACTTCTTCCTGAAAAGACCCTTTCTTTATTCTTCCGTCTATTTTTCACTGAAATCAATAAAGGTATTGCGAGAAATAAGGCTAAAGCGGGAGATGCATTAACAGGAGATTCTGCCACCGGCTCACAGGTTGCCATAATAAGTCTCGGATCTTTGAGTCTCCAGATTAACGTGGACGTTAAAAATGATTAATGACTGAATGGACTTTTCTAATTGATGCATATGGATAAGATGTACGGAATAGATACAGACCTAGATAGATAGATAGATAGATAGATAGATAGATAGATAGATAGATAGATAGATAGATAGATAGATAGATAGA
>JAOTRQ010000003.1:785797-798280 GCA_028565875.1 Hoplisoma paleatum | reverse complement strand
GGCCCTTAACCCTCAGTGCTGTTTACTGTAACTACTGTAAGTCAACTGGGATAAAGCTTATTATTATTATTGCTCATGTGGAAAAAAAACTGAACTAGTACACTACCACTGGCACCAAGGGTTTGATGATTATTTAGTTAAGCTAAACATTTCTATCAATACATACCATAATACAGATTTTAATTTAGAAAATCACAATTATACATTGTATGTGTATTTATGTGTCATATAAAAATTAGCATTTAGTTGTCTATTTTGAGTCGACAATTTTCAGCTACATTTTGCCATGCACATCATGTCTTTCTAGTGCTGTTAAAACAGAAATGTTTCTAGTTTTTTATTGCTAATATTTAATTCAATTTTCCTTTATAAATGATTTATTTTTGTCATTTCACTTTTACCTATTATAAAAACCTGAAGTCCTCTGGCCACTGTACAAGCACATCTTATTTGGTCTAAGGTTAGGTGACCGTTCTCATCTACGAGCACCACCTATGCAAACGTTTCATGCTGTGTCCAAGGTGTGTGCAGAATCACTTACCCGATATTCTGGAATGTAACTGGTTGTGAGTGTTTACACCAGCTTTTATACCAGCTTTCAATCAAAGATTAATGCATGCAGCTTTTTATCTAGATTTAATGCTAGTCTCAAAGTAAAAAAAAACCTACTCAGAAAAATAACCACATTTTATAGTTAAAGCCTCAAACTGTGCTCAGAGAATTACATTCCAGTGATATTGAGTACTTATTCACTGCTGTCTGACATGTACATGTCTGTTTGAGTCATCTAATGCGGCTAAATTAGCATGGCTCTTTCAATGACAGTGGTAGGCAGTAAACGAGAGGTGTACATATGGTTATGTATATGTGTGTATGTGTGAACCCGGGGGACTCTGTCTTGTTTACTCTGCAGGCTCACTCAGTGTTTTTGGCCTCCTGGAGTGGATGGTATGCTGAAAACGAACCGAATCAACATCAATGAATGCATTTCTGCTCATGTTTTCGTCTTGTATTTCTTTCTTCTAATCCTTTCTGATTAGTCTGGTTTCTACAAGAACCCGTGTTCTTAATCATGGATTAAAGAAAGTTATTTTCAGCAGCGTGGAGCATTGACAAACAAATCCAAAGCAGGTTACGATGAACAGTGACTGTATGATAAATCCTCTTTTTCTATGCAGCACGTAAACGTAATACCTACACGACCAATTAGATTAGATGTAAATCACTGACACTGTCAGAATGCTGCAGACATGTTTCATACTATAAAGAAAAAAAGTCAGAGTTAATTATCCCAGTTCATTTACTTCAAAAAGGTTGCCAGTTTTTATTAGGTTTTGAGTGTCAGGCATGTAAACATTTATTTACATTCATGATAAAACAGGTAGATGCTGATTACAGAAAAGCTTCAGGAAACAATCAGAGAAACTTGACATGGATCGGGACATGGATGCGATTTATGATTCACAAGGTTCCTTTAAAAACTTGAATTGTATTCCTGGTTCTTATAGATACTTTGCAGTATCCAAAAAAGCAGAATTTGCATTTCTTTCTCTACAGTGCATAATATCATTAAATGATTTATCAAACTGGGAGGAATTTCTGTACAGAAAGACCAAGGTCCAACTTAAGCTAAATGTTCGTGATCTTTGATCGATCAGATTGTACTGCACCAAAAACCACCATTTAATAATCTTTTTTGGGATCTGAAGCATCCAAGAATGACCATCACACAATTTAAACCTATATTGTGGTCTAAATAATATTCTTATTGGAAACAAATGGACATTGCTCTGGACTAATACAAAAAGAATCCAAAGAGGTTTGGATTCAGTGTCTGTCATGATATGGGTCCGTTTCAGTGCCCGTAGCAAATGCAATTTACACTTCTGTAATGGCAGAAAAGTATACAGAAATCATATCTTATATGCTGCTTTCAATAGATTTAAGGATAATTTAAAAATAAAAAACGATGCTACAATGATGACCCTCTGCTGTTACGTATCTTTTAATATGTTCACACGAAAAATGTGCCAAAAAGAACTGAAATACTAAATTACTTGGTATCCTTGGTGCCAAAATGTATTCTGTGTGTGGTGAAAAGACATAGAAATATAACAAAAGTGGTAAATGCTTTACTGCCAACTCTTTCGGGAATGTGTTCCAGGCTTGAAGTCTGAGTTCATATCGTTTGCAATGAAATTTTTTTTTCCCAAGCTGTCCCAACTTTTTTTCGATTTGGAATAGTAAAAAAATAGCAAGTGCCATGCCTGTTCTAACAATAGCAGACCACTATGAGTTCGTCTGCATATTCCTGCAATGGCTTTATGCTTGATTTCCTGATCCATAATTCCTAATATTTATGCCCTCCCCATTGCATAATTATGAGCCGTTCCTCCACCACCGTTGCAGTCAATGAGACCGGCGGCCGTGCATGTGGTGCCGCAGAGTTCAGTATGAGGGCAATGCAGAGAAAAAGATCAAAAGGAAAAGAATAGCAGGAAAAAAAGAAAAGCAGGACGAATAAGTGAAAAGCAGAGAAAAGAACACTGGAAAGAGGTTCAGGTTGCCTGAGCTATAAAACAGAGAGACATAAAGATGATAAATATAGCCTAACTTTAACGGTCATCGTTTCTAGCTGCATTATTAGTCATGTTTTGATCCTTTCTACAGAAAGTAGGAAACAAAAGCAAGTTAAGATGGTCAGAGCACAGAGCACAGGCCAAGCCTCTTCTCTCTGCCCACCAAAACGATCCTGATGAAATCAGGGTCACTAATAAAAAAGTGAATTCTAAAAAGCTGTACATTTTCCCTGCATTCTTCTCTATAATAACAGTGGGAGTGATACAATGGATGAAACATTTCACATTTGAAGTTTTTAACAAACGTCTTTAACCAAAGTGACTTGACACGGCAATGGAAAAGCATTTTGAGAAATTGAGGGTTAAAGGCGTTACTTGGGTGGCCAAAGAGTGGCAACTTGGTGAAAGTGTGGCTTAAATAAGTGATATTCTGATAGCTAGCCTAATACCTTAACCACTAAGCCATCACTGCCCACTGCCCTCAGAAACAACTATCTCTATTCTTCAGTAAAGTCCAGAAACTATTAGTGAAGGCAGTTTTAATCCATTGTTTTTATTATAATTATTGAAACTTTATTTAACTGTAGGATGAATAATATTGCTGTCCGGGATGAGCTGAGTTAGTGTATCTTTTTTTTTGAGACAGGTCCACTACTTGCCCAGTGTTAGCCGGTGTAAAACTATAGCGGCTAGATTGTCCAAGTCAGTCACATCCTTGTTGATTTAATTACCCTTTGGGCTTTGGGGTTGTCTAGAACTGATTGGATGTAGTTTGGACGCAGGGTCAGAAATGTACTCAGGTCAGGTATTTCCATGAACATGATTGGTCTAAAGAAGGGATGGTTGAAGGTGGACTTGTTACTGTGCATGCTCTTATTGCCAGTGAACTGATCCGAGGAGAGAGGACATCAGACGTACAAAACGTGGCAGATCTCTTTGGCCAACTTAATTATGAGATATTCTGTAAATATGTTTGAATGTTCCACAGACAAAAGTGACCTCAAATTTAAAATGGGATGATATCTCAACAAGACCTAGACCAAGGTTAAGGTCAATAAAGACCCAAATACTCCCATCCATGAACGAGAGTCAATGCTGTATTATTTGCTTCAGGTCCCGCCCCCCCCAACGGCAGTCACAACAGAATATGACGGGCCTAAAAGAATTAAATATTTCAGTACATACTACACATACACATGATTTATGGAACAATTTGTCGATTTAATGATGGGCGCCAAACCTTTTTTTCCCAAGAATCATAAAAAATAACCATAAATAATCCAGGACTCAGATTTCTTGGACACTATGAATTTCAAAAATAGAAAAGGAAAAAAAAACTCAGATAGTCAATCAGGCAAGTCAAAAAGACCAAAAGATAGTCAAAATTAGACCGCTATAAAAGCAGACAGTAATATAAGTCCTTAAGCCCATCATCAAGCTCCTGCTGAGTACCTGCTGAACACATTACGATGTAAAATATACCATATTTGCTCATTATCAAATATAACATCAGTGCTTAGCTGCATCAAATGATCCCTATTCAAATATTGGACTAACTTTCATACACTTCTAATCATGCTCTTTCATAATGGTCAGCCAATTATTCACCCCACACCAGCCCACCCTACGTCTGTCCAATCCTTTACATCCTTCTCTTTTCCATGCATCCAGATGTTGGCCAGGGCCGCACTCGACATCTCTTCCTAATCAGCAGTCTCGCCTCTTGCAGACCCGTTGCCATAGTAATACACAGCCTGGTTGACATGGTAACCACTCTAAGGTCCACTATTAAAATTGGGGGGGGGGGGGTGGGGGGCACAAAAAAAAAGATGGAAACTACTGCCCAAGATGTACGGACGACAGGTGGAGGAGAAAGCAACGTGAGGAGAAAGGAAAAATGGATGTCAAGGTGGAGGTGTTGTGGGGCACAAGGAAAGAAATGGAAATAAATAGGATGCCCTTTGCCAACCCCCTCTGCCACCATTAAAAATGGGGTAAGACATGGAAAAAGAAGAAAATTGAAGGAGAAATATTCAGAAGACTAGACTGCCTAAATTGCCCCAGCATTGTTTTGCACGCATTTTGTCACCACGCCGTCCCAACAATGCCATTACACTAATGCTAACATGACATCCATTACAAGAGAGCATAGAAATGTACACCCATGAAACATGTCACCCGTCTCCAATCTACAGAAAGGATCATAAACTAATATCGCAATTTAAAAGCTCTGCAGATTATTACTGGTAATATATGTCAGACACACCTCTGATACAATAGCAAAAAAAGACTGATGTAAAGCATTTTATAGAGTCCTCAGCTATTACGCTTATGAGTAATCATATCTGATTTTATAAAGGGCAAAAGGTTGGAGTCTGGATTTCATCTTAAAATATGACAGTAAGTGAAGTCATAGTCTAGAATAATTGTTCTCAGTGAGCAGAAAGACATTTAAAAGATATAAAATAGTATAAAAAAAAAAACGTCTTCACCATTTAATTGCAACATCTAATCTTAGTCAGGGTAGAAAATCTGTTTTCAAGGACAGCGACTGGTCATGATTTATAATTTTATACTATAACTATTCAAGGTAGGGCAGTTGTAGCCTAGTGGGTGAGGTGAGGTCCAGTAATCAGTACTAATCTAGAACGTTCTCTTTAACCATCAGTCGAACAGACTGTACATTGTAGAATAAGTCGCTGTGGATAAAATCATCTGCTAACTGACAAAAATGGAAATGTAGGTAGACGTCAATTGGTCAATCCTTCTCCTCCCTCCCCGAATAGCTATAATATAACTATATAATATTTTAAAAGCAAATAAAAACCTAAAATTGTGCCTTCAATTTAAACAAATGATATGCTTTGTTAGTTACACCAATGAGACATGATGGATCAGATCACATTTGCAATAATAAGTCTTGGCCGCCCATGATCCTGTTTACCACTATTCCTTCCTTGGATTACTTTGACAGATACTGACCACTGAACACAATTTGCCTCTTGTCAAATTCAGGCTAATAAAAAATCCTAAACTGGTCTTGACAAACATACGTACTTCTCAAAGGAATTCCGAGGCTTCATTTTGGTTCACTTCATATTGATTTGCATGGCAAGGCCGATCAACATTTGTGGCAAAATGCTTAAATAGCTTTATATAAAAATATTCAGTAGCATCGGGGTTTCAATCACTGAGTGTAAAACCACATGCTAATTACGCCGCTCGTCCATCTGGCTGATGAAACCTAGCTTTATGAACGACGGTCCTGACCGGCCGCCACATCCAGCTCTTCAGTTCAGACTCACCATTCACTGCCAATTACAGTGAGCTTAAACAGGGTAAGAAAGTGCGTCATCCATATAATGAAATTATGCCCTGTGTGGACACACTTATACAAACACACACACACACACACAAACATGCATACACACAAGCTGCAGTGTGAGCGAACGGAAAGGTTAATTTGTACACATACATACTGTGCTTGGCCTCAGCCGTTTCAAGACACAAGAACTGGATTCAGTAGACAGTGGAAGAAAACGTTACGGACCTCCTGGACCTGTCAAGAATTATTGGTTGGCAATTTTAATATGTCAAAGTCGCCAACTTATTAGTGTGGTTGTAATCTTTTAGTATCCTTCTCATCTTATTATTACTATTACACTCATTATTTTTCTGTCTTTCTTCATCTATAATTTTTGAGATATTCACAAAGTTTTTGTTTAAAGCTTTTGGATACGTACCCCCATTCACCTGTCACTCATGTTTTTATACCCATTTTTCCCCCACTTCCATTCATTCAATTGTTCAATACTATAGCTTGGACAAACAGAAACCTTTATGACCAGTGTTCAGATCAGACCTGACCAAACATATTTAAAAGTCGCAAATGCTTTAACTCAATACTTGGACACCAACAACTTTTTAACCAAAATTATTTAGACACCCCACTTTTATCAACAAAGCTATTCTGCCCAAAGCTTGTGAAATCAATACAAAAAGATATTTACATTATATTTAAAGGATGGAACACAACTGGTGAAGCCATATAAATGAATTACCTTGCTATGATTTTATAAGTAAAATTCTTTTGCTACTGTGTTCTATATGTCATTATTTACAGTACATATACATTTACAGCACTTGTATTTAAAGTAACTTACAGTGCGGTGATGGTACACATGTTGAGCAATTAAAGATTAGGGCATTTGTTTTAACAACAGCAACCTGGCAGCAATGGAGCTTAAATCAGTGACCTTTTCATTAATAATCGAGCTTATTCAAGGTTAGTGTCCATTTGCTATTATTATAGTAATAGTAAAATATTGCAACATTACTAGGATGACATAAAAGCTTGTTGGGTAACTTCTTTAGATTTCTGTGCCACTCAATGTCAATCCTAGTACTAACTGACGTTAAGTTTAGAGATACCGTTGTATTAAAATCATCCTATGTATAAGTGTGTATGCTTTGTAATGGATTTCTGACCTGTCTTGTGTGTTTCTTTTTTTCTTTCTCCTTTTGTATCAGACCCACGTCAACTATGGGTCAGGTTCTAAACCAGAAAATGAATAAATGAATGTAACAATACAGTCATCATGACTTGTGTAAATAAAACTACACCACAAGCACGGAACAAGAATATATCCAATAACTACACTACATGTTGACATGTTGCCTTTTTACTCTCTATGTTCAATCAAGCACTTGGATTTGTAATGACGCCTGACATTTTTAAAGCTAAATCTTTTTAAAGCAAGTTCTTCCTTCCTAACGTTCGCTCTGTATAGTTCGCTCTAGGGATAAAAGTGGCTATGAAGCGGTTCAAAACAAGATTGAGTAGAACTGGTATTGAAATCCTGCCAGTTTCCCAAAATTATTAACTCATTATTGGCAATGTCATGTTGTACAGTATTTAAACACTAAACAAACAAAGGTATGTGGATATCTGAGCTTTTTAGACGGTACATTTTGTAAACTTATTAATATTTACATTTTAGCATTCAACAGGCACTTTTATCCAAAGCAGTGCATAACTGTGACTGTAAACTGATCAATCATGACATTATGACCGCCCTCATATAGTGTTTGCTTCCCTTTTGCTATCAAAAGCTATGATAGCAAAAGCTTCCCTTTTGCTATCTTTCTACCAGAACCGAGAAAAACTATTTTTTACTGGGAACACATGTTTGACCACTCAGACTGGGAACACCTTACAAGAGCTGCGATTATGAAGATGCTCTGACCCAGTCATCTTGCCATCATAATCTGGCTGTTGTTAAACTCGCTTGGATCCTTACATTTGTTCTTGCTCATCAAATTTGAGCATATATCCCACCTACTAACAAGTGTCATGATGAAGACATAATCCTTGTTGTTTACTTCATCTGTTAGGTGTTAAAATGCTATACCTAATATATTTCATGTAATATATTTAGTTATAATAGTGTTTATACTGTGGTATGAAGGTACAGACGTAATAATTAGCATAAACACACCAATATTTTGTCTCCAGATTTAATGTGCAATGATTGTGACAGCTGGACCAGATTGCGAGTCCAGCAAATATAGAAGAATTTTGAGAGCACTAAAGGAAGAGGAATTGTTAATAACAATAAAATATAACTAGACCACATGCCCAAAAAAAGATTAGATCACCGCCACTGTAAAAACGTTACCTTGTTGCCTTTGAGCTGCCTAGGTTTAAACAAGAGCTTTGATATGATACGAGTTCTGACATTTTAAAGCAAGAAATATTTTAGAAAGTCTTTTTACCTCTCATTTTCCCCTCCTCATAGCTCTGAGGAAGACTGCGGCAATAAGGGCGAGTGTGGTTCGAAGGAAGATTGTGTTTGTACAGATTCAATTAGAATGTGCAAACAATGGCAGCCCTTGATGGACCGTCGTTATACAAAGGCTTCGCAAAGCCTATGACAGCATCCTATTCATTAACCCTCTCTAGAATTTAATAAGTCTTCCAGCTTGGCTATACAAAGACAGGGTGGGCTGAGATACAGATCAAGACGTAGCTAAAGTTTGAGAAAACAAGACAGCAAAGGAAAATAAGAGAGAGAATTTGTATGAGGACGTCTTTTTGGGGACATGACCACCCTTGTACTGTGTACCGAGTACAATCAGTACAGTCGGGGCAGGGAGTCATACACCAGTGCAGCGAACACAATGACAGCGACTCCTCTGGTGCTCACAACCCACCCCAATTAAACCCCAGCTGGGCTTTACCCTCTGTGAGGATGGCACTCATCCTGTTCCGCTCCCAATTAAAGAAGGGCCAATTTATCAGACCCTGGAGTCCCTGCACACAGCCCCTTGTCCGGTGTGGCTCCCTCCTTCCTGGCTCCCTCCGTGCCCCACGCTCCTTCACACCCAAGTATTGGTCTTTGTTTAAAGCATGGTGTACAGCAATAAATGGAAATCAATGGTGTAAGTTTAGCAAATAGTTAATTAGTGCTGGGTTTCCGATTGATCCCGGCCCCGAGTTCTGGCCGTACTGTGCACCCATTTGTCTCTTTCATCTGACATTAAAATAAAAAAGAAGGCAGGACAACCAAAAAGACAAGAACGTGATAGAGTAGACAATGATTTTGCAAATTTTATAGTATGTGTAGTATATAGTGTTCGTTCGACTGCTCCACAGTGGATTGTGATCTGCATTATTGACTTGGCATAGTTTTTACCCCAAATGCCACAACTCTCCCTATTTATCTAAGCTTAGAACAGGCACTACAAATTCTGATTCATACTTACTAGTAGCTAGATACATTTTAAGTGGCTAGGGACAATTCAAGTCTCCAATTACCCAGGCTGCAACCGGGGGATTTTGGGAGGAAACTGAAGCAGGGACAATGGTAACTAGTATACGGTTAGTGTACAGGACTAGTAAAAAGTCCCAGTTTGAACTTCACCACTGCCAAGTAGCCACTGTTGGACTTAAAATACAAATAACTTTGGATCATTCTGAAAATATAAATATAAATCGAGCATCTGGTGGAAACCCATCCAGACTCCAAATACCAAAGACCTTCTTGCTATGAGGCAAGAAATCAATAATGTGAAACATGTTCTGCTTTATATGTTGCCAAATATTTGGACATCTTTCTATCACAATCAACATTTGAGCTACAGTAACTAAGCAAGCTCAAGGCACTGAAAGATTAGTGGGTTAAAGTACTGGGCTAGAAATCAGATGGTGGCCAGCGTTAAAATGAGGGTCCTTGTAATTGTTGAAACTCTGAGTCGCTTTGGATAGAAGACTTTCTTGCTAAATGATACAAATGTAAATGGATTGGACCACACAGGCCAGCCTTTACTCCTCAGACCACTGCAGACTGGGAACACCGCTCAAGAGCTGCAGCAGTGTAGACGCTTACTAAGTTAAGCAATCATTTATGCTAAGTGACCTGAATCAAGATAAAACAGAGGTTAAAAAAAAATCTTATAAAAGGAATGATCTCTAAACACTATCCTATCTAAAAAATAACTATAGAAAATATTATTTGTTGAATAATTTCTTGTTTTTACATTTTCAGGCAGCAAATTATTCAGAAACTAAAAACGTGTGCAAAAACATGACAGCTAATTCAACGATGTTGGAATCTATTTCCATTTCTCTAAAACACCAAAGCACAAATCGTTCCAAAAACATAGAAATCAGATCCTAGCTTCCTGGCTAATAACCTCAAGTTCTGAGTTCAGCTAAGTGTACTCTCCCAAAGAAAAACCTTACAATCATAAAATGTCCTTGATTTTTGACTGATTGCTGAGTGCGACAAGAGCAGAATAGGCAATCAAAAGCAAAGTAATAAGGACCAAGGGCAAAAAACGAAAAACAACATACAAAAAAAAAAAAAAAACAAAGTGTGTAAGAAGACTGAGGGAAATGTTGGAAAGGACTGTTCTGCAATTACAGTTTTTAACCCCGCCGCATGGGTCTGCACTCGAGGGCCGACATGATTTCTGACAGAGAAAGTTATTAGCTTTTATTGGACAAAATAAGTGCTAGCTAGTCCCGAACGCCACAGAATACTGAAGACTGGACTGGGCTTGTGTGACCATGTTTTCCCCCCCTCAGAGACACATCAAGGTTGGCTTGATGCCGGACATCGCAACACCCAACGCACCACCCACTGTCCTCCTCTAAGGATTCTCACCAGATGACACTTCAGTCTGACCTACAGGGTCAGCGTTCCACTTTCCAGCACCGAACTCAATCTAACACTCCCATTCCTTCCCTCAGCTGTCATAATCATGCCAGCCCAGGAAACCTTTCGGCTTTGACATTTTCGTTCCAGTCATTCATTATGAGCCAGCAGGAGTGCAGCGCTGATCGATATGTTTGAGTTCATTAATTAGATCTTAGTTGAAAAATTACAGAGTGCTCTTTAATCCACGAGCTCGATCATCTACTTAGATGGTAAAAAGAAAAATACATAAATACATCGTGCTCCATGCCAACAGACTAGGAGCCTTGTAATGTCAGGTCACAATGTTGGACCTACGGACCTACAGCACTGACATGCTTTATATATGATGCCAAATTAAATAGTTGATCGAATTGGACATTTTTATTGACATTTTGAAATAGTTAGAAAATCAAAATGTATTAATGTAATATTAATAATAGTTTAATTTTTCAAAGAACAAAGGGTGTTTTACATCATAATAAGACAAAGAAGACAATATTTATAGATGGAAACGAAAGGACAGGAAAAGAACAGGTAAGTTTTCCAATTGGGATTTAATTTGACAATTTGACAATGTCAAGGAGGAATGAAGGTCGAGAGTTCCACAGGTGACAGGAAGCAAAACAAAGATCTGCTACAGACAGTTTTCAATTTTATACCTGGCACCTGTTAATGAGTGGGATCTTTTATGCACCAAGTGAACATTTTATCCTGTCAGTTTGACAGCAACTTTGGTCTCCAAATCATGCAGGTTTTGTATGTTGTCGATACACCGTGGCTACTATCTAGGAAAAACGGTCAGTGGAAGGTAAACCACCGACAGGGTCATGGGCAGTAAATGATCACTGATACTGATGGAGATCAAAGGCTGGCCAGAGTGGCCCGATCCGACAGATGAGCTACTGTAGTGAAAGCTGAAATTACTGAAAACGTTAATACAAGTTCTGACAGAAAGGTGTCAGGATACACAGTGCATTACATTTTCAGGGCTGTTTTGTCAGCAAAACTGAGACCGATACAAGATTAGGAAGACAAGGTACAGCACACTTGACTATTCACTTGCCTTATCTACATACACAGCTTGGGACAAATCCACTGTCTGAACGGTTGTAGAAAAAAAATAAGAAATCCAGTGTTTCTTGGAGGAATCCATGCAGACACAAGAAAAAAATATATATCCATGAATATGTAATTGATCACTTGGTCTGTGGAAAATAAATAAGGATTAGTAGAGGTTTTCCACGAAGCAGGATCCTGCTGCATATTACAAAGCCAGCATGCAGCACCTATAAGATCTGTATGAACTGTCATGCGAAATGAGATGGATCACATTGTGTGAGATTTTTTCTTTCATTCCTCCCTGTACAGCAGCCGCGTGTTTGCTCTGGGCGCTGTAATGGTGTGTATAAAGTGTGTGTATTTGTCTTAGTGCAGCAGGCAGGCAGTGTGTACTCTGCAGTGTGTGACGTTAGTTCAGCGTGTGTAAGCTATGAGCTGTCCTTGCTCCTTATGAAGTGAGGGACCAGGTTTGCAGGACGAGCTCCATGTCATTTTTTTTAATGTTTAGACAGAGAAATGGGAGTGGAGGGTGTTGAGGTTGAGCGGTCAGTTACTAATTGCAGTGTGGCAGTATTGTGTGTGTGTGTGTGTGTGTGTGTGTGTGTGTGTGTGTGTGTGTGTGTGTGTGTGTGTGTGTGTGTGTG
>JAOTRQ010000003.1:723469-734190 GCA_028565875.1 Hoplisoma paleatum | reverse complement strand
CTCATCAGTGATGAATTTTGTATACAGAAATACATTTATTTGATAGAATAAATAATACAATCTTTATTGCAAGCGGTGCTGACAGAAAGAATACCAATCTGAAATTTTAGTAACAGTATTTATTAATAATATTTATGGTGCATTGTCATTATTATTATTATTAATTGTAGTATTTAGGACAATATGCTGAGGAAAGGCCTCATCCAAAAGCACATGTGGAAGGATTTTAGTCTTTATTTAGCAATAAATGATGAGATTTTTTTGATGATGCTTGGGTGTACAGTATAGTAATACAAATATAAACATAAAGAAATAGGCTTGATACACAAGCATGACCATTAGAGTGTTTAAAAAAAAAATAAAACGTTTTAAGTAATTCAAGGTAAACATGAAAAATATAGGAGTTAGCGAAACAGAGTACAAAAGAAAAAAAGTTACAAAAGTGGTCCCAGGTGTCAATGCTCTTTCCTAAATCCTGGTAATGACATCATAACAGCCTCTCTGCATGGCCGAAGTGAGAGATCCTCTTTCAGAAGACGCTCCCTCAGTGAGAGACAGGTCAGCGACACGAGCAGCCGCCTGACACATAATTGCTGATATTGATTATAGGTTATCATATGCTGCTGGCTATTTGTAAGATAATGCCGGAGGGGTTAATTTGTTAGCCATTAACCTCTTGGGCCTGGGTCTGTGTACATGTGAATTAAGTTTAAAACAAGTCCAGAATGGTTTCCTCCAGCCCTTGGCCCTAAATGGAAGCATAATGTGGTTAAAGTGGAATTACATTGCCATACCATGAAGCAGGATGGCACTTCAGCCACAGCCACAACCACGGCCACGACCACTGCGTCAACCACAACCACATCACAATCATGGCTACAGGTTCCATTCGGGCAAATTCAGGTTATATAATAAAGATTTTATACTGAAATTTTATGTTCATGCCTCAGGCAGACATGGTTTCATTTTAAATCAAAGATGTATATGAATAGAGGAGGAATAATTTCATGTATTGAATTGAAACTTGACCAGGTCATGGTGCAATGCTCTCAGGTATTAGGGACAGGGGGTTAGAGAGCACATCTTTACTAGGGTATTGTGACATTATGTATGCATATAACATCTTCAAAACTGTTTAGGTTTGTTCGTTTGTTTGTTTGTGAGTGTTTTAACATGGCCACTACATGTATGTCGAAAATCATGAGAACAACAAAGTATGTAACTTTAAGGGGATAATATTACTGTCTATAATAGGAAATGGGCATACTTGTGTACTTAGAGTAATACAGAAATTGCAGATTGAAATATTTTATCACTTAAAATGTATAAGAAGCTTATAAAACTATTAGAAATTACATATTTTCATTTCAGAAATTCAGTGGCAGTCACGAAGCACAGGAAGTTCCTCCTAAAGTGTGTCAAATGAATCAAAAAACTAAAAATGACTCAGTCATATGAATCAAAGCTATACAAACCATCGCACGATGAAACAAATCCGCTAGAACTTGAGTCAGAAGTTGACACAAGTATGTGTGAGCGAGTACGTTTGTTGTGTGCATGTGACTGACACCGTGTGTGTATATGTGTGCGCATGAGCATGCCAGGGAAGGCGTCGTTCAATCCAAACAGTACAGGTGACACCGCAGGACAACATGGTGCTAGAGAGACAATAAAGGCAGTACCTGGGCTTCTCTCCTCCAGCCAGCTATTAGCTTCTCCTCTCCAACTCCAGCAGTTTATCCGACAGCGGGACGTGTGGTCCAGGTTCTCTCCTGACCCCTCTAAGAGCCACACGAAAGAGTAGAGAGGCAAGCGAGAGAGCTAGAGAGAGAGAGAGAGAGAGAGGAAGAAAGGGGAGTCAGAGTCACTGCCACCGTGACACCATGACTGATCCTGCTGAGATTGATCACACACAGACACACACTCACATGCACACACTTTCGGCAATGTTAGCTCGGCAGGGGCATTTGGGACACACTCAAGGTGCTTTGTCTCATTCAGACACACCCACGCAAACCTCTACGCGGCCTGGCTTGGCAATCAGAAATTCATTTCGAGTCATATCATTACCACAGGTGAGAAAATAACCTTGTCATGTCTGTAGTAGGCCCAAAGAGAGAAGGAAAAAAATCAGCCACGATCAAAAATAAAAATGATACATATCTTAGTCTGTGCGCATTTATATGCTGAATATATTCCAAAATGTATTGCAAGACTGGGGAAATGATTTGCTATCCCAGCAGAATACTATTAGCATTCATTCGCTTGGGCACCCCAAAGCATCTGCTGTGTATTTTAATGCAGGCCGGACTCACAGGGGCAGCTGGAATCGGACAGATGAATAAAAAATAAGGGTCAAAAGTCTAGGAGCGAGGGCTGGCTATCCAGACAATGGACAATAAACCAGAACTATGTCCTGGCACATTAAGGCCCATCCAAATAAGATTTTCTATCTCAACATTTAAAGTTGGAAAGTTTGATTTTTAATATAATATACTTATTTGGATTGACAGGCAGGCACATCAGGGAATTATATTGATGTCTTAAAATATTAAATAATGTCAAACACTGATTTTAAAATATACTTATCAATATAATTGCCATCCATTTCCTAGAAGCATGCAGATTGGCAATCTAAGAAAAGAAAAAAGAAGTGTTTGATTTATTTTACTACAGAGACGGTTTTATTCTTTTTTTGCAAACATCTATAAAGAGATTGCCTGTCCATCGCTACCCCATTTGTAGAAATCTTATTTTTCTAAAATGAGAACCCAGTCCTCCCTCCCACACCCTGGTCAGGCCCGACTGAGTCAGCTGGCCTTGTGTCAGCTGGCCAAGATGCACCCATATGGCCGTGGTGTTCAGACAGGCCAGACCCCGTGGGTGAACTTGACTCCTAACAGCAGTTCAGATGGGAGGAAGGGTATTGGGGGACGGTAGACCAAACAGCCCCCCTTTACCTTTGTTGAACCTTGACCCTCAGACCAACAATAGCCTAGATCTTACAGAAAAACCAGTAGCTGGTGTAGGTAATAGGATTCTAAGTAGAATAGGATGGGTTTTGTGACTGGGGGTTTGTTATTAACAAAAGATTCCTGGATTCTCGAGCTCGCGGTGATACGGAGGATTGGCTGTGATGGATCCGAACCCTGATAACGATCTCATTTCATCATTTCTTCCCTCCCTGTCATCATCTCACCTAAAACCATGCGCTTTAATGCGATTTCCATCAAAATAGGCCATTTACGGAAAAGAATAAAGTTAAAAGATGTCATACTACTTAAGTTTGACATTTAGCGCACAACGTTTGATTATGCGAGAGCGCACTGTACTGAGTGGATTGGAGATTGATTGAAGAACAGAGGAAGTAACATCGATTGCTGTAAAAATGCGAATATGACCGCTGCCAATTATGAAAATCACCTACGCTGGTTTCGGTTTCAGAGGAAATGTTAAAAGAGGTGGGGTGGATGATCTATCAAAATTTGCTATTCTGCAAACAAAATGCCACCAAAACAACCACAAGTGCTGCATTCATCTAGTTGGGTGGCATTGGGGCTCACATGCTGGAGCTGATATCAGCATTTTGATAGATACAAGATGCACAGACACCCTGAATGAGATATTAATGCATTTATGTACATAGCAGATGTATATACACCAATTAACCTATAGGGTAGCACAGTGGTTCCAATTAACCTGACTGTAATTCTATCAACTTTCAGAGAAAACCCACACAGAGGCACGGAGAACATGCAAACTTTACACAAAAAGGACCCAAGACCTTCCTGCTGCAAACCCACTACAGAATTGTTGCGTGCATTTCCAAAATGTTCTTGTCACAATGACACAGACGGCAAAGAATTGTAATGCGGACCACAAGAGGGCGCACTACAGCAATCAAAACAATGGAATGTGCATGCTAGTCGTTACCGTAGTCTTACATACAGTAGTTGTACAAAAAGCCATGTTTTGTTTCCAATCCAACATTTAAAAGCATTCGTCGTTCGATACAGATCAGCTAACATCTACATCTAGACTTTTCTTGCTCGTGGCAATTTTAAAAAGGTAAACGCAAACACAACAGAACCCTCAGAAACTCACCGCCCCATGGGGTCGTGATGGCTTAGTTGTTAGGGTAGTGGGTTAGAGATTAGAAGGTCACCGGTTCGATCCCACTACCACCATGTTATCACAGTTAAAACCCTTGAGTAAGGCTCTTAAACTCTAATTTTTTATTTTCTACATTGTAGTTTAATTACAATTAAGTACGTAGGCACAATTATCTACATTAAGTACGTAGGCACAGAAATGTCATGATGTAGCAAACAAAATTATTATACAAAAAAGAATGCTTTATATTTTAGATTCTTTAAAGCAGCCCCATTTGACAGCTTTGCACATGGAACTTGCCATTCTCCCAGTTCTCAGAGATGCTGAGCACATGTTGACTGATTTGCCTTCACTCTGCGGTCCAATGTATGCTTGTAAAACTTTATGTAATTTAACAATATAGTATAATATATTTTTAGAAGTATCGATTGATTAAGATTTCTCTCAATGAGCCGTTTTACAGCTGTAACGTTTTTTTACTCCATTCACCAGTGATAACAATGGAGTTACAAAAACGCTGACAGCTGCCAATACAAATGACACGAACAGTCAAAAGTTTGGACAGAACTGCTGGAAACGGATTGAATTTCACCAGGCTGAGTGAAGGAAAACCGGTGCTGGCCAATCACAACGTGTGAGAACTCATTCTAGAATGTTGGGAAAGCATCCCAGGTGATTACGCTACGATGCCCTGCGTTTGCAAAGCTGCTGCCCAGGCAAAATACTGTTTTGAAGAACGCAATGCATAAGCTGGTTTGTTCATTTTATTCCGTTTTTAAGATCTTAACGTAATGGCAGAGCAGTTAACGATACTATAATGTTTATAACATTTTACTCTTTAGCCTGATGGCAGCAATCGTCCATCAAATTGATGACATCACGAGTTTTTTGGATACACACTCCCCACCATGCACTGATTTAAATCCATTCATTTTTTGGCAGAGCGATTTTTGATACACAATCATTCATGACACTACATTTATATGATTTTGGATACACGCATCTGCCCACCAGTCACATTCATTTCCCACTTTAACTGACATTTCTTAAACAAAAAAGAATTATAGATATTGACAAACCACCATCCACTTTCATTCTTCTTTTTGTTTTTGTTTTAAATGATCCAACCCATTGATGACAGCACAAATTAAAGACAACATATGAATATGTACATCAACTTACCTGTAACAATTTGTCATTGGGCTTGTTTTTCCCCATTAAGTCACTGACGCTCTATTTTTTTTTTACATTTTGATATAACAGCTCTGTTTCCACAAATACTCTTGAAGTAACGTACCACTTAAGTACTGGTTGATCCGGGGCCTCAAACCCATCCAGTGTGCCGGTGTGGCAGCTGGATTTTACTCCAACCAGATCACAACACACCTGATTTCACTAGTTTAATTAGCTGATCTCAGTTAAACAGCTGATCATGTGACCTACTGGGTTGCCTGGGACAAAGATCGGCAGCCACATTGACCCTTCAGAAATCCGCTTCGACACTTGTGATCTACATTAAAGCAGCACTTTCATTTAGGTTGATCATTTAGTTCAATTATTGTCTCATCTTTCACATTTTACTAGAGTATTATACAATCAAATAATTTAGAAGCATCCATAACAATCTAGAAGAAAAAAAAGATCATTTTTTATACTAGATATATCCTTTGAGATGCTTTCATCTAAAACTTTCCAGTGTGGCTAAATGCAGTTTAAACGGTTGGGAATTAATGGCTCAACATTCGCAACTTTTTAGTGGTAACCATGTAGACTTGAACCAGCAACCATTCGATTACCTTTTGATTGCCCACTTAAGAATAACTGTGTCCACTATGTTATTACTGCTACAGCTATAGGTCATGTCCCAACACCCAGTTGGGTTTAACTTGGGTTTAATTCTATGGCCTGGCAAATAGTGTCCTGTCTGTAAGGAACATAAAACCACCCCAGTGCAAAACAGCCTGGAAAAAAGTGTCTATTAAAACACACAAGGATGGAGTGATTCAATCAATCAATCAAATGAATCAGTGAGTCAATGAATTAATATTATCTTTAGAATTTTATTAGATAAACATAAGGGTATTTTGGCCAATCTGTTAAAACACACCCTTTTAACTCCTTCCCTTTCTCTGCCTTTGACTGGTGTATAGATGTGATACGCATATCGATGAAGAGCATATCGATTATTTACTTAGACGATACACTGTCACTTGATTGTAAGTTGCTTTATATAGATAAAAAGATGATTAACGTCAAAATAATTGACGTTATATGGTTGGCCTCTTTTATGACTTTATGACTTATTCTGGAAAGATTTTGTCATGTTTTTAATGGAATTTGTCCCAATGAAGTGAAAGAAAAAAAAAAGTTAAGTTTGGGCTCAGTAAGTGGTGGGTCAGTTAGCACCCCACTGTAAGACCATTGAACATTGGATGACCCTGCACTATACACTGTCTCATTATTATGATCTGTTCTCCTTGAACAGCATCCAGAAACTAGGAGTGATTTATACACTCCTGGAATGTCGTCACATGTATCTGGAGCCATGTTGACTGTAGTCCATCTCACACCTCCTAAAGGGTGTATTATGGAGTCTATAAAGAGCATGTGATTATTAATATGGTCCCACAGAAGCTTCATTAGGTTGTATTTTTTTCCGATTTTACACATCTGATTTGGGTAAGGCTGAATCTAAATCGATCGTGTATCATACATCTCGGTGCGACCTGTATGTGTAATAAAACAGATGGAGGAAGCACAATCACAAAAACAAACAAACACAAAGTTGTGTTCTCTGTCAGATACCCAGGCCTCGTCCGTTCCCCTGGGCCGATCCCGACAAGCTAACCTTGTTTGTGCTCGTATCCACATCGCTCCTACCATGTAATACTGTTTGGTCCTTGCGCTCTGTTACTGCGCTTATCAGTTAGCCATCACCAAAGTGGTCAAATCGTGCTGTATTTACCGAGCACCCGAACCACACAACACAAACCTCAGTCTTCATCAAATACACAGAGAGAGGCAACATACAGCCTGAGAAAAAAGGTACTATGAATTATTGAGACAAATCTTTTTCCAATTACCCTCATTTTTCTTGCATTCCTGTTTTTTATGAGAGGTGGGGTGAGAGGGGGGCACATTTAAAACATTTATATCCCTGTGCTCCTTAGTAAACCAGCACTGAGCAGATCTTCTATTAAAAAAAATAAAAGTTAGAAACGAAGGGGTAGGAAATGCAACAGCAGGTCGGTGAGTTTTTAGATTTTAGTCGGCTTTAATCCGCTCCGCCGCTTCTATGCACAGAAAGAAAGAGGCAGATGAAACGAGCATGTAATGATTTTTTTTTCTTCATATAGTTTGCAGTCTTTGGATGTCGAGAACTTAAAAGGTGTCGAGGAGAAAAGACTTTCCTTGCTTTTTATTATTACTGTCAGAGATCCTGCACAACTACTTTTCAATGTTGGAAGGTCTTGACATTTCTTTTCTAAAGAAACTTATTTAAAAAAATGCTGCATTAAAAATGTACTCTCTATTATCTCCAGTCAAGTGTTTGAGAAGAATGAATTTATAGCTAAAGGCTAAAGCAACATTTTAATGACGGGTATGTCATGTATCAAAGAAACAGTTTTTATTATTATTTGACCAGGAATGAAAAGACTTGAGAAATGAGAAAAGTATGGTGGAGAGATGAGAATTATTGTTCCATAAATACTGAAATGAATACTTGGCAATCATTTTCTATCAATTTGCCACTAGAAAATAAAATATCTTGTTGATTGTGTGAATAAACTCATACGAAATCAGCCAGGTTTAGGTGCCACACTTAATCACAATGCTAACAGGTAAATTAAACCAGATCATTTACAGTAATTGAGGTTCAAGTGCACCCCGATGTAGCAGTGAGATTTTCTGTTAGCACACCAGCTTCCAAAATCTGAACCTGGATGCCACTAGGATGCATAAACCAGTGCATTATATTGCAGGTCCTAAGCCTAGATAAATAGAAGGGTTGCATCAGGAAGGGCATCCAGCATAAAAAGAACTGTGCCATACCACCAACAGAAGGAGCAGAGTAATTCACAATATTATGACTATAATATAATATTATTATTCACATTACTGTTATGATGAGACAATCAATTATGAGAATCTGAATTTCCTTGATGTGGCCATGGATCACCTGTGTATCACCATAGCTTCTAGGATGCATAAACCAGAGCAATGTAGTGCCAATCCCTGGCCAGGATAAATCGGAGAGTTGTGTCAGAAACTTTCAATGTTAAACCTGACTCCTAAACGGAATCCTAACCAAAGCAGCCCAAAAAAGTATAAATATATTTGCCTATATTTAGTTACTTAATGATTTATTTGAACACAACTTTTGCCAAATATTTTTAAAAAATAATATAAATTTCGTGTAAAAATTTATTATATAATACTAAATTATTTATAGTGAATAACAATATTTTAATTGCCTCCATTTAAAGAAAAATAATAATGAAAAGGGATTTGCTTGGACAATAAAAGCAATAACATAACATGGTGATTCGGGCATTATGCCAGCTTATGGCACAGCTGGCACATCTGGCCTGTCACGCTGATACAATTTGACTAAAAAGAAAACATAATTTCATGTTCAGGACTGCACCTCATTAGTTGGATCCGTCCTTATGAACAATTGAAACACTTAAAAGAGATTTCCCTTCATCATTCAGCTGGCACAGATACATTTAAATGCACATGACAAAATCTTCCACGAGATTCCAAGAATTCAATGTTTTCCTTCCTCATACATCCGAGCAAGCCTAACGTGAACAACATAGACTGGAAATAATGTTGTATAAAATTAATCGTTAATTTTGAGCTCTTCTAAATGACAAATGTTTGGTGAACGTAACACTTTACTGGAAACATCCCAAATAAACGCATCATGTGATTTATATTGTCGCTTTTATTGTTGTATGTAATTTTGATGAATTCTACACCATCCTGATAAATTTACTGATTTATTTATCAGTGCAGAGGAAAAAAGGGTCACATAGGGATCTGGTATAAGACCCATCAAAACACAAACCTAAAATTTCTGCAAAGCAAAAGCTGGGCAGGACTGGTCATGGTTTATTGATATGGCCCAAATAGAAAAATGAAAAACGATAAACAGGTCCACAATGTCAAATCCATTATTTTTAATTATTTTTTTTTATTACACACCATACATTAAAATGGTCATCCATGGTCATCGTCCTGCTTTCTATTCCGGCAACCTTCCGTGTCCCATTACGGATGCTGATGTTTATAAGTGCGTGTGGATGTGTGCGGCGCCGCATGAAGCACATCAGCAACATCGCCCTGAGCTAAAGCCGTTCGCTCTCCCGAGCACAGCACTAATAGGGAACACAGGACAGAAGGCCTTCTGTTTAAAAATGAATGGCTGTGATATGGTCATATCAGCACAAACAAACATCGGTGACTAATTGGTTTGTCTGAAGGACAGGGACAGTAAGTAAGACAGAGAGACGTACACACAGCCTGTACATCTGTGCTATAGTGCTGCTGCTGCTGCTGCTGCTGCTGCTGCTGCTGCGGCCATCTCCGGTCGGACCTGAGGGGGATGTTTATTCGAGTGTGAGGGCAGGAAATGGCTGCGGGCAGTCAGATCAAGCTTGAAAAGTGCTGGGACAAATGCTAGTGCACATTCTCATCTCCCTAGTGCACTGATCAGTGGTTGCTCCAGTCAAAGCTCTTTCTCCAGAGGGTTGAAGTGGCCCGTCCGCAGTCCAAAGTTAAAAGATTTTACTCTCACCTACAGAATACAAGATTACCAATCCGAATGCTGCTTGTTAATTTGACATTTTTAATTTATTCACATTTCCCGAGGCTTCTTTTGTGCTTCGTGTCCCTTCTATTTTAAGACGAAACAAAAGCTGCCCAGCAATAGTGATAGATGGCTCAGCGCTCTAACACTTTATCCAATCCAGCACAGATTTCATCCAATAAAGAATCACTTGTGCACTCTCAAACTAAATGGAAGGCAGGCAGCGGAGAGAAAGGGGCTGCCGTCTGTTTCTGAGCTGCGAAAATCAAATTTTCTTAAAGCTGCCGCAGCCATGGCTTTGCGTTGAAGGCAGCAACAGCCATGACTGGCCGGGGCCACAGCCATCTGCACACACAATTTAATCCATCACAGAGCTCCTGACACCATATCAATCAAGCTTTCATCGGCACTGCACCCCCTCAAAAATAAAAAAAAAACAAAATAATTCCTACAGCCAGTGAGCGAGCCCCCTGCTGACCATAGGGAGAAAGGAGGAGCTTTTCTAGCCCAGCCTGAGTGTACCAGACTCACCAGAACAGTCCTTCCCACAGCCCTTCTCATCACACAAATCTGGTCTGAAGGACCAGCAAGGTCCATTCAGAACTCAGAAAACCCTATAGCAGGCCCTGGCACGGTATATATATATATATGGTCACCAGTTCAAGCCCCACTACATCCACCAGATTGGGAGGCCCTAATGATCATCCTGGTATTTGTATGTATGTATGTATATATATATATATATATATATATACATGTGTGTATATATATATGTGTGTGTGTGTGTGTGTGT
>JAOTRQ010000003.1:706606-719389 GCA_028565875.1 Hoplisoma paleatum | reverse complement strand
TAATTATAATTAATAATTATATATTGTAACGTCCATGGATCGCGCGGAAAGGACGAGACGGATGTAAACAAAAGTCCGGTTTTATTAACACCTTCGGATAACTCGCGGTTACATTTCCGCCATCATTTTCCTCGTAGCATCGCCCGGAACGTCGGAGCGCACACTCGCGCACACACCAGTTCACTCCCAAAAACACTCTCGCTCCCTACACACCTGCACTAGGCTTCTCCCTCCTTTCTTAGCGCCCACACACACGAAGCAGAATAACAGAGCACCCATAACATTAAACACACACATAACCCATAACAATAAGCGATCGCTACAATATATTACATAGATAAATAAATCTAAATCTAAAATAAATAAATGCAGTTCACTGGTAAGTGTCATTATACTGAGCTGTTTTTAGAACAGGCCCGTGGGCGACTCATAAGTTGGTTCAACGTGGTCCTTGTTGGTCATGAGGACCACATTGGTGACCCCTGCTCTAGGGCAACTGCTCAAAGGAACCTGTCGGCTCTTGGAATCAAACTGTCAACCTTCTGATCACAAGACCAGTTCTCTAACCACCAGACTATGGCTGCACAGACAAAGCAGAAGAAGAAACATTCAACAAGTGGCAGTTATAAAGACGGGGTCTACCAAAGCACCATCTCTGGAGCCAAAGTTGGTGTGGTATAACATCCTGGTGGATCTGACACCTTTATAGCATTAACTTAGCATAAGCATTGGCTATTACGGAAGCTCTTCCGTCAGCCTTCACTTCTCACGTGCATCAATAAAGCCACACACAACCACTGTGGCTTTTTTTTTTGGACCATATCAGACAGATATTGACCACCAGACTATCTATTTATGACAATTTGACCCTAGTCAAACTTACTCAGATCTCTTCAAATTTCCCCATCAACTTAAAGAGAAAAATGTTCACTTGCTGCGTAATATATCCCACACACTGATGAAGATATAACTTATGTTATTCACATCACTTGTGAGTACTCATGTTGTAATACATGATCATCCTACAAAAGCAAAAACATGACTTCTGAAGGATTTTCTTCAAAAATCTGATAAAAACACAGCAGCAACCAGATCCTCTGTTTAGGCTCAGGTTTCGGCAAAACATAAGCTCAAATCACACATGCTAAATTATTCAGATGCACTGCGATGTAAAATCAGACTTTCTCCAAAATGTTTATTGGTAAAGGATGGTCAGTGTCAGGCTATAGACACAGATACTGATACGGCATGTCAAGAGTCAAGATGCTCCTCTGGGGGATTCGAAGGAAGAGAGACTGGAGCAAAAGAAAGGAGCAAACTGGTAGAATGGAGGGAGAAATGTTTGACTAATGTCAGAGTGGCAGATGCCATCAATTCTTTCAGAATGAAGGCATACGCGAGAGAAGTAGGAGCATAATAGAAAGAGAGAGACAAAGACAAAATGAAGCAATGGAATAAAAGTACAGGGTGTCATCAGACGTCAACCTTTTATTCTTTGTCAAAAGTTGTTAATACGAGCCTGAACACAGATGTATTAAAGCAGCATGTTCTCATTATTATTAAGACTAATAACGGAGGATCATATTGTGATGAACAGCTGGCGCTAGAGCACATGCTAATAGTCAATGGATTCATAATGGTAATGTCATGAGATTCTCTTTACCCGGCTCATCACGGCATCTGATTTATTCCCATCCACTTATTAATCTGACTGGAGTCGGAGTCATATTCCTCTAAATCTAACACCAGGGTCCTTTAGAGCTGATAATATAAAATAATGCATTCTTTACATTTATTAAATTCATACGTGAAAATGTAATCAGGCTCAATCGCTCAGGCCTACACACACACCTCTCTCCCGAGGTAGAATAGACGCTGATAGCCTGTGCGAGGGGAAATTGCCCGGCGCGTATTTGTCGGAGATGCAAAACTGTTTAAATCTTTAATAAAACGACAAGGATGAAATATCAGACATCATCCGGCAGGAGTGAGGGATGGGGCATTTATATTGTGTCAAGCGAAGACCTAGGAGATGTTTGTGTGTGCATGGCCCTATAAGGTTGCAAATTGTTATATGATGACATTATTATTATTATTTGAAAATTTCCTTGCCGCTTGCTTTTTTCCAAAGCACCAGGGGCCGTTTTCATCTCAGTTCAACCTACAGCTATCCCTCAAACATTTTTTTGAAATTTCATTTTCTTCTCAGCCAGTTATTAATGCTGCCTCGTTTTATTTTTGAATAACTTACATTGTCTGTGAAGCATGTCAGTGAAAATAGAACATAAAAAGACGGCCATAAATGAGACCAAACTTTTACAGTAAAAAAAAAAAAACATCAAGTAAGCAGCAGTTCTCTAGTAAGAGCACAACGATATGTAGTAAATGGTAGATCTACAGTCCCAAACACAACAACAAGCATGTGGACAGTAAAGAAGAGAACAAAAATGACAAGTAAGCCGCAGTTCTACAGTCCAAAACACTACAAAAAGCATCCAGTATATGCCAGGTCATAGACAGAACAAAAAAAAATCCTGTAAGCAGCCATTCTACAGTAAAACAGACCAAAAATATCGATTAACCTGCAGTTTTACATTCATAAAATAAAATACAAATCTTACAGTTCTAAAAGTCGGTTCCTGAAAGCAGCAGCTCAACAGTAAAAATAGCGGTGGAAGTTCAAGTCAAAAACAGAAAAAAAAAACATCCAGTAAGCAGCAAGTTATATAAGTAAATAACATTACAATAGTTTTAGTCAAAATCAGAACACAAAGCAGCCAGTAAGCAGCAGTTATACAATAAAAACAGACAAAAATGTCTAATAATCAGCAGTTTTATATTCAAAAATAGAATAGAAATCATACAGTTTTAAATCTCCACTCCGGTAAGCAGCAGCTTAACAAGTAAAACAGACTAGAAAAACTTCCCATAAGCAGCAATAATACAGTAAAACAGAACAACAAAACTTCTAGTAAATGACAAACTCTAAAGAAAAAAAAACTGAACAAAAAGTCCAGTAAGCGGCAGTTCTAGTCATCAACCGAACAAAAAGATTGCTTCGAATGGTCTCGGGCTCAACTTACTGCCACCTTTCAAACATTTTCAAAAAGGCTTTTTTCCTCTCAGCCAGTTATTAATGCCACTCTGGTTTATTTTTGAATAACTTACATTGTTGGTAAAGTCTGGCTGTCGGACGGTGGTACTTCACTTAGAAAAAAAAGTTCCAGCGAGATGAGAAAGACGCAAATGAGACCATTCACTTTCTTTATCTTAAAGTGATTATAAAAGCATCATTACGGTGCATCCGCTAGTGCGTGCCTGGCCTAATAAGCTTTTGTGCTTTCGCAGCACTGGTGAGGGAATATTGGATCAGTTTTATGAAATATTACCTCCGCCATTATGTGTACTTATCATAATAGCTTGCTTGCCTTAGACAATGAATGTCTATTGTAAGGATTGTAGCAATCCCGACATTTAGAAGTAAATGAGGAAGGTCATCAGAGCGACGCTCCAACTGCATCTCATAGAGAGCAAAATGTGAAACTACCAGGTGGTAGTTTAAGCCAGCAGGATCGGGAATGAGGTGCGCTTTGGGGTGGTGGTGACATGAGAAAATGAGTCCAGGGAGACACTGCAGGATGCCCTAATGGCTTACAATAGCTACAGTAGATTCATCAGATCCGACATCCCATACAAGATGCATTGCTCCTGACAGGCACATCTGTCTAGAAAATGCATAAATACTCAAGGTTAGCCAGCAGCTGCGCCATATTGTTTCTTCCACCCTTTGAAAACCAGTTAGGATGGTGCAGAACGTCCTGTTAAACAGATGTGAGTTATTTAAAAGAGTGAGGTACATAAGAGTGACAAATCGAAAAGTAAAAAAGAAAGTTCAACATTTTTAACTCCATTAAATGACTCTATTAGGCTGCATAAGAGAATCCTGGTTTGAATTATCCATTTGACAGTCTTTACATTTGACGTATTTCTTGACACAACCCTCCTAGTTATCCATGCTTTAGACCAGCACTAAAACACACCGATCTGCATGTGTGGTCCAACCCAGGACGACAGTGCTACACACTTAACCAACATGCCACCCAACAGAATCGCTTAGAAAACATTTGCAGATGAGTACTTTTTATATCGTGTCTTTGTCTCAGGGCCAGAGTATTAATACAATTACAAACACTATATGAAAAATAAAATTTTTAACTTGTGCGACTTCAAATTTGTTTTCATCGTACTGAGCCGATAATTCAGTAGAGCCATTTGGAATGTTTACCCATTCGTCGGATGCAAAATTGTCACGAAGCAAGTGTTTTCACTGCTACGTTGTTAGCCTGAAGACAAAAGGTGTGCGGGCTAATTTCTTGCAGGTTCAAACAGTCAAGTGCAGATGAAACGAGTTGAAAGGAGTTGATTTTCTTTATCACATCTATGCACGAACTCTGCAAAAATCACTACGTCATTTTACCTCTGAGCAAATTCAACATAATGAAATTAATCCCCACGATCTGCATTGATGATTACGGTGAGTGCTTTTCCTTCATTACTACTAATTACTCATACAGTTTTGGTAATCCATTAAATAACCAGCAGATAGGATAGTCAGATTTGAGTACAGTGAGCCAGGGGTGACATGGAATTAACTGGTGCATGTTTTAACCTTTTATTTGTATTTTGAGTTGAATCCAAACTTCTACATAATTTACTCCTACAAATTATCCACAGCTGCACCTGAAAGGCCGATTTAGATGCAAGACAGTGCCATTGCATAAAATATTTTTATTTTATTTTTCATTTTTATTTTATTGTTCATGTCATATATGGGAGGGGGTCGAGTTTCTGAGGGTTTTGTTCTTTTTGTATTTACTTTCCGGTTATTTAGAACCATATGCACACCATTGTTTTTTAAGGCTTTGTGCTCCCCCTTGAGGTCTACATCGGTACTACTTGTCGTCTGCGTACAAAATTGTTGGGGTGCCCTTCAGGTGAAGGAAAATGTCCGTAGAGGGTGGTCGTGTCGATCCAGGAGTTTTTTGTCCAACTGTGTTGATTTGTCTCGGGTTTGTTTCATGGGCAAGACAATCTAAGGCTTTGTGTGTCTCTGTACCCTGCATTAACAGACTGGCCACCTGTTCAGCTGTTTAGTGTATTCACCCAATGTGTGTGTCCCACCATGACCCTAAATAGAATTAAGCAGTGGTATAACTAAATGATGGACGGAGGGATGGATGGATGTACTTATGACTAGAATAAGTAACAAGCAACATAACGAGAATAAGCAAAAAGCAAATAAATAAAGTAATAAAACACGAAACTGATGAACTATTTTCAAAAGTATATTGAAACAAACTTTCGTCATATACACCATCCAGCCCTAACTCATTGCTTGTTTATGTGTACAGAACTTTGTGCTTGCTGCCTCACTTCCTTAGCACATTTGCACATGCTATTCATTAGCACATATAAGAATCCCACAAAACAACAGTGTATCCAGTCCAAAGACAGGCTGTCGAGAAACACCCTGTCAACAGACTTCAAACTCTCAGCTAATGCAGAAGACATACAGAGAGAAAAAAACACAGACTGTGCGAAGGCAAGTGTGAAAAAAGTAAAAGACACAAGAGTGGGTAAGACCCGGGTAGACCCAGGAGCAGTCTAGGTTTATCTAGCTTTTCCTCGTTCTGTCATTCCCTTCTCATATTCATCTCTCTCCGTTCATCCAGGACCTGCCCGGAAAAAAAAGTAATTACTTTAAACATGAGGCTGGACTGGAGGTGATGGGAGACGCTGATAAAAAGGCAGAGGAAAGATTGGATAAGGGAGAAGTGAGTTGAGGGGAAAATAGAGCCGGAGATGCAAATCGGGGCAGAAAAGTGGGAACTAAGAGGCGTCTATCATATTCAGTGACAGACAGTCAAAACGACTGCTTAAATGTTTTGTATATAAAGAATTATATCTGCTTTTCTTTATCTATCTATCTATATATAATGGTATTTATAACAAAACACTTAAGCAGTAGTTTTGAATACCTATACATACCTTTTTTTAAAATATAATCTTCAGACATGCTGTTATGATGCAAGAATGCTGGGTACTACAATGCACTGGTTCATGCAATCAAGTGGCTAGGACAAGTGTCCAATTAAGTATCCAAACAGACGTACCTAATAAAGTGCTCTATTAATGTGTATGAGGCCAAAAATATATTTTACTGTGACGGAATAGCTTTGCACACGCCAAAAAGTAGTTTATATACACATATATGGTGTATTCTCCACATCACAAGTGTAACCAACATGTCATGTCAGCGACACCTTCCGATCGCCATCCTTCCTGAGAGGGACCGCTAACGCAAACGTTCTATTATGGGGGCTCATTTCGGGTGACACATGGGGATGGGGTGTTGCACAGGATAGAACGGGGGCTTAATGATGCACAGTCTAACGCATGCTAACACAGAGAAGGGCGTCCATCTTACTAGCCTCGGCGGAGGAAGTCTCACCTCGAAATGGCGCTTGGTTCACAATTTAAAGTGCACCATGCTCCCCCTGTCTCTCTCCCTCTTGCCTGTGTTTTTACTTTAATATCATTTGTGCTTACTTCTGGTGCTGATGATTCACGACAGCTTGATCAGCCACTGATAAAACTGAGATTTCTGCTAAATAAGGGTCAAAACAAGCAACAAAAAAGATCTGCAAAAAGTATGTAGAGGCAGACATGGTGCATGCAGGAAAAATCATTAATACAGCACGAACATGACAGCCGAACGCGGGTTTGATTCTGCCGGGTAAACACAAGGGTCTTTTCTGACTTGTATGAGCACCGTTAGCTTCTCCTCAGCAGTTGCTTTATTATTTCATTAAGTGTAAATCCTGTCAGTGCTCTCCCACCCCCAGCATGGCTGAACCTTTTCACTTCAGAGTCAGCAGGTTAAAACATAATTTAATTACAAGGCCTTTGCAGTATAAGCTGCCTGAAAGCTCTCACCCTGAAAATAATTGAACAAGATGGTGTTTCCTTCTGTCCTGCCGTATGTCCATCTTACACTATCTTACAACAACATGAAATGAATTCAATGTCACCTTGATCAAGCACAACATTATGACAACTTCCTTAATATAGTGTTGGTCCTACTTTTTCATCCAAAACTGTCCAGTAACTATGTGCTGTGCAATTTGATATATTTTCATTAGATTTAGCATTGCCCATAACTTCGTTCTGTCCTTGGAACACTTTTGACATTGACCACTGCAGGTGGGAACACTCTACAACAGCCGAAATGAAAGAGACGCTCTGGCCCCACCATAACCTGGTCCTTTTTAGCCTTTCTTAAATACTTGTCCTTGCCCAGTTTCTTCTCGTGACTAACTGATGATAAAATGTTCATTTGCTGCCTAATATATCCCATTGATTTGAAAGAGACGAAGGAATAACAAGTCCCGTTTACTTTCCCTACCTTTGGTTACAATGTAATGCTCGTAAGTGTAAACACCAGAAAGAAATACAGTTAATAAATCAGCCATCGTATGTTCAAGTTTACATTTAATCACAGTCCCAGAATTTTTTTTATCTCTAGTTGAACTCACTTCCGAGTTTTTACATTTTATACAAATACTAGGGGATATTTCAAAATGCATATGGAGCATTTTTTAAATATACAATATAGTTTTTATATTAAAATGTAGAAAAGCAAAGTCAAAGAAAGTTGTTTGATTATGCACATGAGATCCCAACTCGATAATCATGATTGAGTAGCAAGTGAAATAGTGGCGGGGGTCAACACAAGCATGTCAAACTGGATGAGAGTGCCACATATTGACTGTTCCCAAGACTAGCAAAACACACTGACACATATGGGGCAGAGATTGGATCAGATTACCCAGCAGTTCTTGGAGAATCCGTTGCCACTCTTGCTCCAGGGTAATTGGTCAGCCCAAGAAGTGTTGTGGGAGGCATTAGATGGTTTGCCAGACATCTTGCCAGTGCATCCCAAGCATAGTCAAGAGAAGTATGGACCTTGATTCCTGGCTCTTGAAGCAAGTTTCTTGATGAGATCTGCACCGTGGAGCCTTGCAGTATCAAGAAAAAAAGTCCAACTGCTCAGCATAGGGTAACACTATGGGGTGCAGGACCTCATCTGGATATCTGACAGCAGTCAACGATCTGTGAAGGTTGGTACGCCCACCAATGCTGAGAACGAGCCACACCATGATTCCACCTCTTTACTCGCATGTAATGTGGATCCTGTGTTCATTTGTTTACACCAGATCAGGACATGATGACTGTAAGACTGTATCCAGAACCGCAACTCATCAGACAAGACATCACTTATCCAATAATGATGCTCATCAACACACTTTTTAGGGGTTCTACTGTGTTCAGTAAATAACAATGCATACCATTGGTCACTGGGCATGCCCTTCTGTTAGTCACGCTTTAGAATGTTTTGTTTCATCAGATTTGGGACGTACTATGGCTCTCCAGGCATTTAAGCAAACCGAAGTTGCAAGATAGGTGCTTCAAAGATCAGCAAATGTGCAGATACTCCAGTACTTTCAGAGTTTTGTACAATGCATTTCTTTTCCTTATTAATTTGAAAGATCCCCTAATTTTTGCTAATCACTGCTCCTCCTGAGAGAAAGCACTCTGGAGACTTTAAGCATTACACATTAAAGGAAAGTGTATTTTTAGTTCTGTTGAATTTGGTCTCAGTTGTTATCCATTCACCCTTCCTTCAATCCCTACAATTTATCCTTCCTTCAGTCATCCATCTTTCTTTTGCTAGTAACATCCAGCCATTCATTCTTCTTTCCCTAGTTACATCCACCCATCCTTCCTCCAATCCTTCCTCATCTATCCTTCCTCTAATCTCTCCAGCCTTTAATCTTCAATCCTTCCTTTACTCCATCCATCCATTCTTCAATTCATTCATCCATTATTCAATTCATCCTTTAGTCTTTCCATCCGTCAATCCTTCCTTTAGTCCATCCATCCTTCAATTCATTCAGCCTCTTCTGCACATGCATCGACGTACCCATTCATCCTTTCTTTCTTACATCCATCCATTCTTTAATCCATTCATCATTCCGTATTTAGTCCCAAATGCAATTTATCACTTCCTTCCTTCAACTAACCCATCCTTCACTCCATCCTTCCCGTAGTCAATCTATCCATCTATATTTCCAATTTCAGAAAGGGTCTTCACCAGCATTGATATGTGTGCATTCAACACTTCAATCTTAATTTATTTAAAAATGTAATACTTTATAAACTAAAAACAGTGAAGTAAAACAGAATGTCCATGCTTTCTCTTAGTCAAATTGTCTTTAATTGTCTTTATTTTTTTCACGACAGTAGCACAAACAGAAAAAAGAGCTTTTAATCTCATATACAGATAAGCAGGACTGGCAGATATAATGGCTGGTAAATCATTTAGAAATGTAAAAAAGGATGGCGGCAGGGATGTGGAGAAGAGATCTACGTCCCGCCGTTGATCGAAGACGACAGCAGCAATTAAGTTTACTTTATTGTAAACAGAGCAGTTTGTATTTTTCTCCTTTTGTCTGCATTTATTAGCATGCAGATTCACCATGGCAAGTTTACTTTTATTAGCTCCAATGATCTCGTGCCGGGAACGTCTGACGACCAGATTTATTTTCAAAAGGTATTTTAAATCATCAAGAGATGGCGTGTGATGTAAAAATAGTATGTAAGGCTTCTCTATGGAAAAGAATGGGACAATTTTTGTGCTAATTTGACACAGCAAAATTGTACATCACAGCTGAAAAAAAAACCCTGCACCTTAGATGACGGGCTATGGGAAATGCAATTTGGAGAAATCAAGAATGTAATTCGTGGGATAATACCAATGAAAAGTGGAAAACGACTCATTTGCTATTCATCCTGTTTTCATATCGTGAAATAACATTTTCCCACAGCATTAACAAGATGCATGAGATCCAAATGCAGCATTAAAAACCTTTCTCCGTATGAAAGGGTCACGTTTAAACATGTTGATTTTTTTCTCCATTTTGAGACAAAGATAAGTAAATACAGAAGAGATAATGAATAGAAGGAAAATGAGCGTTGTCGAGTTCGCCGTTCAATCACAGGGACAATTGCAGCATTTTGGGTGAAATTGCTAGCAGGTTCTATCACCCCCTTGCGCCACCCCTCCCGACCCCCTAATCCTTCAGTAAGGAGACAGGGCCCCTGTCTGTCCACACGGACCCCCCACCCAGAGAGACCCTACCAAGGCAAATTAGACCAGAGGGGTGCCTTTTGTTTCGCAGCACTCTGCGAGGGGGAAAAAATCCAAATTATTTCCCGAGCTGGAGCAATTTGACATGCTGTGATAACTGCTCGGCGAGAAACTTCTTTGACAGTATTGAAAGAGAAGATTTTCTTGCCATAAAAATGCCCTCTCTTCCTTGTAAGAACCCACCACGAACCACATAAAAGGCCCACAAACTCATTAAGCTGCTTAATTACGCCCCCTTTACATTTTTGTCCTTCTATCTCTCATCTGCCTCAAAACAGGGGTGAAAACTCTAGCCTCATTCAAAGTAGTTAAAGCCCTCATTAGAAATCTGTTCTTTTTTTCCAGACTTCGTCCTCTAACTCGCCAGACTCTCGTTCTCACATCTGCCTTTTTACTTTCATTTTTCCTTTCATGCTGCATCTTTCACTCCCACCCTGCTGTCTACCTATTTCTTACATTTCGTCCTGGGCAATTCAGAGTGCTGTTGCGCTCCTTGTGTTTGTAGAAGTCCGGCATGTGATTGGCCACCGTTTCTGTGACCTCTACAAAGCCATGAGCAGACTCGGTGGCTGAATGATAAATACAAATATGTTTTGTTGTGGCATACTGGACACCACTCAACATTAAGGGCAATTTTAGCTTTATTTTTTAATTTTATTTTGTAGTAGTTGGCATCGTATCCATTCTTCCATAACTCCATCCAATCCATCCTTCATGCCTTCCTTATGCTGTTTCTGCCCTCCAATCCATTCCTTTTTAATTCCATTCATCCACCCATTCACTCATCCCTTCAACCAACTGACCAACCGCCCAACCAACCAATCAGAGAGCCAATGAAGGAAATGAATGAGTACCAGCTCTTATCTTTCCAATATAGCTGTGAACATTAATCTTAGAGTTATTGTTCTTTGCGTTTTTCTGCACGAAATCTAGTATCTTGGTACATCGATGGCTTTTTCTCAATTTACAACACACAGTATTAAACCTTGTGTTATCTTAAGAGTTATGCCCTCTGGCAGGTCATTTCTGACCCTTGAGACAATAGAGAGTACAGAATGTTAGGAGTACAGCCTGTAAAGCTGATCTTTTACATGTCTTTGGACCATGGAACAAACCCACAATCCAAAAGGTAGAGTAATGATTAGAAATATTCAGTATTAATGGCAAAATGTACAAGGAGGGAAAATTGTAGATGAAGAAATAGAATCGAATGACAAATGAGAAAGTGAGTGCTTTACACTGAATCTGGTAAAACTCTTGTATTGCAAACCTGTGTTTGTGGTAAAGGGGTACAATATAAATGTAGATATATGTTACAAACGTACCGTATTAATTTAGCACAGAACAAATTGTTCAATAATTAAAAGGCCGACTGAAATCACAGCAGTATATTTACAATCAGCTGTGTCAGGGCCACCACAATGCAGCTGTGAAGATGCTTGGTGAAAATGAGGTTGACACCCCTGATTATTTAACTGCCTATGCTTGTTTACTCTGGTCTGGCTTCAAACGACTTTAAAGGACTGTATGGTGCTGGAGCAGCGAGCGGATAAACCGAGCGCTTATTTTGTTTTACCTGTTCAGAGATGAGGGAAACGAATATCCTCCACAGGCTGTCATTCAGCTCCACGATTAATGCTCTCCCTATGGCACAACATCTCCATTCTTTAAACACACCCTCCTTTGTCATGCTGTCATGACTTCAGCATCAAACAGGAAATTTGACTTTTACAGATCCAATTATGGCATCTTCGCCTCACCTTACCACTCTACTGCTGAAGAACACATAAACACAAACCCGTGGGTACAGATGCAGGAGAGGCACATGTACAGAATCATCAGTATCGTCCCAATCATTGTTGCTCAAAAACATCTAGCAATTACTTTACTTTGGGTTTAAAATATGCAATTTGCAGCATTGGTACGATTCAGGTCAACAAATGGCAAATGGCAAAAAAAAATCCATCCATATTTGTTTCTGGCTGGCTGTGTTTCATTTAGTTTGTTCGTCCTATTCACTCGACCTTAAGAGGACTGTTTTATTCAGTCTTTACTACAAACAATAAGAAGTTATCAATTGCTTTAATCGAATAATATCCAGTATATCCACAGAATTAAACACATAATATTCAATGTGGGAAACAACAATGGTATTTTGTTACTACAAGACAAGGGTAAAACTCAGGACTGGTAGGTGAGTGCTTCGAAATAGCTGGGAACCAAGCAGGGTGGGTTCCGACTTTGCTTCTTTCAGAGCCATTTTTGCTTTTTTCCTAGGTTTGACTTTGTCCAAGCTGTATTATTGACTTGTGCCAGGATCAAATATAAGAGTTTGGACAGACAATCAGAAACTACAGAAGTTAAAGTCAGTGATTAATGATAAAAACACACCCTACAATAGCACACTCTTTTGAACTCAGTGGTTCGAATCTTAGCTCTGATAGATAGATAGATAGATAGATAGATAGATAGATAGATAGATAGATAGATAGATAGATAGATAGATAGATAGA
>JAOTRQ010000003.1:649514-663167 GCA_028565875.1 Hoplisoma paleatum | reverse complement strand
GATGGATGGATAGATGGATAGATAGATAGATAGATAGATAGATAGATAGACAGACAGACAGACAGACACTTATTTTATTAATGGACACTAAAGCGCAGTCATACTGGAACAGAAAGGTTTGTACACAAGCATCACATCCTGGCTTGCAATCGTCTTTTGATAAATTTGACATCAAGCTCGTTTTTTTCATCCCAAATTTCAAAATGTGTTTAATGTCGAAGACAATGTTGGTGAATTTATGATTCCATGGTGACACATTAATCCAGTCACTTCAATCTGAAAGGATTACTGTCTGTTTTAAAAAGGACACGTTGTTTTGCGGTTGTGAGAGCAGACATAACACAACATGCGAGCTGGAACATACAAAAAAAAAATCTGTTGATGTTATAGACAACACTGCCCTCTTCAGGTAGAGAGTAGAACATATACAAAGTAATCTCTGGACAAATTGAATATATTAATGCAAAGAACGGAAAAGATCATTGAGTATTATTTATTATTTACTTAATAATCAATGTATGCTCATTAGCACATCCCTTTATTACAGCATAACTAATAAAAAGATATTATCTTAGCCACTCCACGACATTTAAGTGATGATTCATAAAGAAGAAGAATGCCTTTATTGGTCCTATATATAATATGTCAATAATGCCATAAAATATTATTAGAATTTCCACTGATACAAGTTCAGGATACAGGGTCTGACATTGTACATCACCCCTAATGTTGAGGTTAAGGGCCTTGCCTAAGCACCCAAGCGCATGGCTGCAATAAACTATTATTTCAATTGACAACCTAAAGCTGATAAACAATGTACCAAATTATCACTGCTCCACATTAAAACTTAGAACTGGTGTTAATTTGGTCATAACCCACACACTAACTGTGCCAGAAATACAATGATCTAAATGACCAGTCGTGGTTCTGGATTTAAACCTAGAGCAAGAAAACAAATCTGTCCATGAGGTCCTTATTTGTTAAGTGAACTTCTTAGAGCTGTCATTGGCACATCTGTCTTAGCCTCCGTCAAGACATCGTGTAAGACTGCAGTACCACATGTCTTTCTTCCTTCTCATGATGAGATTTTTGGCATTCTGCCAAGACCATACATGTTTTCTGCTGAGCCATAAATTTGGATCTTCCAGATAATACTCCCATTGGTGTCTTCAGGAATGTGTAAGATCTTGGACATCCAATACCTGCTGTGTTTGAGGCGGAATGAATGGATCTCTTCTCTTAGATTTTAGGAGCTATTATCAAAAAGCTATTATAAAATTTACAATGGTTTGTTCATGTTGTTATTTAACATTAGGCCATACAGACTAGCAGTAAGTTTTAGGATAAGTAAAAAGGTTATACTTGGACCACTGTTGATCATACTGTAAATATTGACTACTCTTTGTGCATTTAACACATAATTAATATGTTGAGTATAAAATGTTCACTGGCTGCCTAAACCTTATCCTCTAACAGGTTCCGTGAAGAGATATTCAGTGTTATTTACTTTACTGTCATAATGTTATGCCGGGTTGGTGTTTATGCCAACAAATGTACATATATGAGATAAGCATGTGTACTGATGTTTATTAAGAATACAATAATATTAGTGTTATTAGAATTCGAAAAGCATTTAAGCCCATAGTGATGATGCATAAGGCTGGGATCCAACAACATAAAAAACTCAAAAAGTAAATGTACTCTAGGTTTCTCTAATTCACCCCTAATTCCTCCATCATTTTGTGACCAGAGCAATTTTTCCTGACAGGGTGAAATCACCTTGAATAAATGCTTATATTTATGTAACCATTTCTCTCCCCTCTCTATAGTGCCTGTGCAAAGATTTATTAATGGTCCAAGCCTGGCACATATTTGAAAAAACACCAGTGATTTCATATAATTTAATGGGCTGCAGATGGCACGGATTCAAACCAGTCGGTCAGAAAATATGTCCCAAAATTGCTGCACTTTCTAATATCAGCAGCATTCCGGGCAGATGGGAATAAAACCAGAATGGAGCACAAATGTACCTTTCATATTCACTGCGCCGCTCTGAATCTCCACCTCGTAGGCGATAAAAAATTGGACTGCGGCTCGGATTCAAATAAGCCGGGGAGACGTAACACACATCCATCTTAATGTAGCGAAGCGGGGAGAGACAGGAGACCCCTCGTTCAAAGCAGCAGGCGGGGACCTAACGGGGAAATGGCAAGTCCTGGTGGATTAAAACATACCGTGGCCATGTTTTTAAATCAAAATTCATGACCGTATTTTATCTATAATCACATTAGTGCAGGAAGTGGTAGGTCTGACCATATTTATTTAGATGTACAAACACACACGCACACACACACACACACACACACACACACACACACACACACACACACACACACACACACATAGCCACAGCCAAAAAAAACATAAAAAAAATTAGCCCTCTGGTTGTCACAGAGAGAGCAACTGACCCCGCAAAGATTGCCGAGTGACATTGAAATGACTTCTGCCTCTGCACCTCTGTTCTTCATGCATTACAGAAAATTCTAGAAATCAGATTAGATTGGGTCTGAAACCAGCCTTGTGATACCTCTGATAGCACACTTTCATCTTCCTATGTGTTGTTCACTTTAGTTAAGCTGAATAACACTTTGCAGGCTGGAAAAGAACACCCTTGAATGAACAGCACCGGCCCAGGGGATATTCTCCACGTTTTTTAATGTTATTTTCCTCTCCAGCAAGTTTTCAAGATTGCACCGATAGTCTTGCTTCTGAGTGCATGCATCCTCATTTCCAAGAAAAAAAGAAGAAGAAATTTAAATCAAGTGTAATAGATTCCCACTCAAAGAGTTCAAAACAGAGGAAATGGAAAGGAGCTTTTTTTCATCTTGTGCTCAGCTTTCCTGTGGATTATAATAATTAAAAACTATATGAACGTATGGAGCACTAGGGTGACTCTGTGGGTTATTTCATTGCCACACCAGTGCTGGGTTCAGTTTGAAACTATATTTGAAGCTCCTAGTGGGCACAATTCTGCATGGCTGGGTCTGACAGACAGTTGGTTGAAATACATGTAAACTCAGCACAGAAAGACACATGAAATCAAAATACTGATCAAATCGATTTATGTATGCTGGTTATTTAAGCTGAATTTATCCTGAGCCCTGTCGATTGTGTTATTACAGATCCCACTAGAAATACAGAGTCCATGGTTGCTTCAGCCAGATTTCTTTTAATATTCTTTTAAAAAGGTGGACTATCATTCACATCTACATTATACTTACAAATTTAGCTACTTTAACCAAAACATCTTTCAGAATGGACCAGCATCAAAGAGGCCGGGTCGGGGTCCAAAGCTGAAGCGAGCATTGTCTTTGAATGATGAAGCCAGAGAGATGTTCTGCATACTTCAGAGCATCTCTCAGCTTCTCTTATTGGATTACCATGAGCACTTTGAAGCTCCAGAACCCACCTGCTCCTTTTGCTGCACAGCCTCCACTTTTCTGGCCTGACATCCTACTGAGAAAATGCCAGCATAAGAGGAAGAGCCTCTCCAAACATTTAGGCTTTCTGTGAAGCACTACGGTCCTGCCAAGAACGATGTAGTATGGAGTAATCCTCATTACTGGGATTTTTAAAATATTCTTAAAATATTACGAAACTGTAACAATGACAATATCAATCAGTAAACCTTAAAACATTGTTGGTACACTTAAGATAATGCTAATAAATAGGCAGTCTCATTTAAACGATCAACTGTTAAACTCTTAAACATGTAACTCATTGCGAAAAAACAGTCTGAATAGTCCTTATGCTCTTTAAAAGGAATTAAAATGCTGATTCATCTGACAACAATATAATTTAATACAATGCAGTATAATGTTTGCGCTTTCTGGTGGTCCATTCTAGATGCCTCCAAGCCCAGTGAAGTGAGTTTAAACGTCTTAAGGTGTCTTAATTGCGATTTAAGGAAGATGCATGTCTGAACTGCAGGAAAGGATGTTTAGTGATAAATTGAATGAAGACAAAACCTTATTAAAAACATTATTTTGAATTAGCATTTTCCATATGTCTCAAATATCGTGATCCCAAGTTGTAATAAAATTACATGAAGAGAACATCTGTTGTGCCTTTTTATTATTCTTTATATTTTGCACATTATTCTTTCTATGATTCAGGAATGAAACAGCCATCGTTTATTTTAATGCGTCAAACATACAAACACACACAAATAGAAATCACGTTCTTTCAACAACTTAGTACACAAACGTGCTCTGATTGTGTACTTTTAATTTCCAAAGATTAAAAAAATGGAAATAAAAATAGGCTGGGTGTAAATTACTAAAACCAAACCATAGCCAAAGGTCATAGAAGAAACGTTGCCTCTGAGAGAAACCCTGACTGGAGGACGAACAGGAGCCTGCAGAAATGGAGGCCTTCATGTATGCTACCTTCAAGAAAGTATGAATAATAAATGGCTTGCTGATAGACACAGAAAGGGGCATTAATATTTCACATCCTCACCCTTAAATTTCGCTCTTACCTTGCTGGACTGTAGCCGCTGTCCCAATGCAACTGGTGTCTTTAAGCAATCTCATCATACACAAACCAAATACAACTGCACCATCAAAATCTACATGCAAAGCTCACATTATACAAGTCTAAAAAGTTTCCACAATTTTATATTTTGGTTGGAATCTGTTAGAATGGCAGAAGGAAGAAGGCAGACTAACTTTTACTAATAACTAGTAATTTCTGCAGGATCTTATAGTCCAGATTTAGGACCATATAATTTGCAGGTAACACTGCTGCCACAGAGCAAGTAGATCATTTATGTGAAGTTTGCATCTTCAGTCTGTCTTTGTTGGTCTGTCTATTTCCTTCATAACTTGCTACTGAGACCCTAAATCCCTTTGGTTTATCATCTGTCTATTCATCTATATATCAGTGCCATCTTGCTATTAGGTAACAGTGCTACCCAACAAGCCTCAAAAATGAACACTAGTTAGCAAGGACAATGTGAAACAGTTCCACTCACGTAGAATACTATATAAATCACTGGTCTAGCTAAAAAGATGTGCAGTTTACAATTTAGAAGTAGTTTACAATTAATGCCCAACATAGTACAGCCAGAGCCCTGAAGCTCCAAATTAAAGGTCTGTCACTGTCAGAATAATCAAATGTAAATGAATACATGCAATCAAGCTAAATTGGTTGCACTCAGACTTAATTCCTTGACTTTTTTTTACGCATTCGTGACCTCACTAATGACCAAATTAGATATTCTTATGCCATGTTTTGTGTGTAAATCCGATTGCCATTCTTAACTCATAACGTTCCATTATTCTGATTGGCTAAAAGGGCAGAGAAAAGTTATAACCTAAGAACGATGAGTTTATGGGTGCACATAAACACTCATATACAGAACTTAAATTCAAAGTTCATTATGCTTTTCTAAAGACTAAATGTAAATATATATTTTTTGTTTGAGTTGCAGACCATATATGGTGACATATAATGCCAATAAACTGTGGTTTATTGCGGCCCCACTGTGGTTTACCAGATGTAAAGAAAATGCTCAGTTCAGGATGTTTGTGGTTACAGTGATTTCTGTATTGATATGCTTATTATAATTATAATAATTATATATATAATTATATATTAATTTAAGCAGAGTTGATCATTCATAAATATCTCTCTCTCTCTCTCTCTCTCTCTCTCTCTCTCTCTCTCTCTCTCTCTCTCTCTCTCTCTGGGGTAGGACGTTAATGTTTGCAGCAGAGTTTTCCGTCCGGATGCCCTTCCTGACGACAACCACCACTAAGTGGTGGTAACTCGTGAGACTACTGGACAATTTCACATTTCCGATCTGCATGTTTTTGGACTGTAGGAGGAAACCGGAGTACCCGGAGGAAACCAACGGTGACACGGGGAGAACATGCAAACTCCGCACAGAAAGTCCCCAGCCCGACCCGGGGATCGAACCCGGGACTTCTTGCTGTGAAGTGACAGTGCTGAACCACTCAGCCACCGCGCCGCCCTGATCATTCATAATTACCAAAAATATATGTTGTTAAACTTTTTATACCACAAGCTGTGTGACAGCATGCAATTAAAAAAGTAATCTAAAACTCAAGTCTTTTCAGGGTTTTACAGAAAACCTATATGATGCCCTAATAATAAGATTTTTAAAATTTGACTGGTGGATACAGAGAAATCGGCATAATCATAGACCTAGAAGCAAAAAAGCTTTTAAGGCCATAAAGTTGGAGATAAAAAGGATAGCCGATCGCGCTCGGCTTTAATACACACAAACACACAAATCATATATTATCCTATACTTTTATATAAATACAATAAGTCCAAACATAAAAACAGTTCTGTAGCCTTACTTAAATAAAAGATGGAGGTGAAGTTTTACCCCACTTTTCACCTTCACAGCATTTTACAAACTCAGCAAAATGCCAAGTCTGCACATTTACACAATTTTAAAACATTTTACTGCATACTTTGTTTAAAACTTTACTGTTGTGCATTATCAATATAGAAACCAATCCATAACTATATCTGCAAAGTATTTTTTTTAGATGCTGACATTCATGGTGTTCCTAAATCAACATTATGAAAAATGTATTCAAAATATTTTAACATAAACTTCACAATTATGGACCTAATAGCTTAGCCTAGTCAATGGAGTCAAACCTAGATATCAAATTTAATGAGATACTTAATTCTACATTCATTGTTTGTACACCTATGAGTAGGCTGAGTCTTTGATATATTCAGAAAACCCTAAATAAACAGATTTCATGTGATGCAAATGTCATCATCTTGTTGTTTCTTGTTGAAGTAGGACTTGGTGAGGCCTACAAGCCACAGTATCTCACACCCACTGTGAAATGTGAGACAGGATTTGTGAAATGCTTGTTCAAACCACGTACAAGGTTATCCTTCTAATGTGACAATGTTCCCTGACTAGAAGGATTGTTTTCTTCCCAGCAGGACAATGCTCCGAGCCACACAGACATGTCAATCAAGTTGTGGATGAAAGACCACCCGCTCAATCTACAGACCTGCACACCACTGAAAACCCTCAACCAAGAGGAAGTCACAAGCAGTGAAATAAAAACTTGCTTGACGCTGCTTGATTTATTTATTTATTTATGCTAGGATTGGCATAAACAGATGTACAAAAGAAGTGTTAAAGACAGATGTTAGCAACTAAGAAAAATAGTGCGTGTAATAGTAGTCTTATAGTAGTCTTAAGTGCGTGAAAACGTCCAACACAGAACTTATTCGGAGTATAAGAATACAAAACAAAAATATTAGAGTGCTTAGATGGCAAAGCAGTGATGCTGGTCCACCCGTGTAAAGAACATTTTGAATATATAGCATTCAAATATCGACCGTCAGCTCTGTTTATACAGGCACAGACCGTAGATTGTGCCATGGTGACAGGGAATAGTGGACATTAGTGCGTGACTTACAGTTAAAAAGAAGGATGTGAAGGAATGAAAGTTTACAACTTGGTCATGAGTGTTTGAGGTGGAGGGAATTACAATCAGATAGTTAATCAAACCTGAACAGAACTATTAGTAAGCATACAAAACAATAATCAAATAAAATCTTTATATTTACGTATATAAATTATTATCTAACAAAGTCAAAGTCATATGCCATTATAATTTATATGCAATCATTTGTTTCCGACTTTAGAAGTAACTTTCACAAATATTAAAATGTAATATGGACAGATGATTTACTCGAGTCACACAAGAGAACATGCTTAAACAACGTTATCATAGCACCAACAGAACTCCTGCAGGTTTCCTTATCAATCATGCCTGAATGAACTTACTGTAATTGTTTGTATTTTAATAATGTCATTATTTTTTAAATAAGTATTTGTGCTTTTGCTTTCTATTTTATCACCATGCTTAGGTAAGTACTAGGGCATGGGTCGAATAAACAAACATTCTTTATGATTACTCAATAATAACTACATAATAAATTACTAGACTAAAATTAAATTCTTTGGAACCTGTTTTAACCGTTTATAACATAAAATGGGAACCTCTGGGTTTCGGATGATAAAAATCAATGCTGGCGGGCGCAAAAGGGAAACTCTCTGTGATAAAATAATAGCGGTGAATGATTTGGCTTCAGCATTTTCTCTGTCGTCAGCAGAAAGAAAGAGTCAGGCTGTAGTAGAAATACTTTACCATATGTCCCGAACACTCCTGAACAAGTTCCTGAGAAGCATTCTCCAGATGTTCATTAACGGTTAATCACTTGCCATTATGTACTGCAAGAAAGCTCTTAGGGTTACCAAATCAATATTGCAGATGTCTTGCCATTAATTAATGAAGAAATAAAGCTACAGCTAATGAAAATGTGCCATGCATGTGACTTCCTACAGCAGGAAAAGAGTTTGACATGAGCTTTTTGGGGGGAGCAATACCATTCCTAATAAACGGAAAGGTTTTTAAATTCACTGATAATGTACCATACATAACATTATGACCATTAACAGATGGCATTATCTCTTTGTCACGGCACCTGTTAGTGGTTGGGTTACATTAGGCAGGAAGTGAACAGTTTATCCTTAAAAAATTTATACGACTAAAAGGTTGCTAACGTGGTGCAGTGATAAAAAAAATTGCTAGAACACCTTAACTGGGACACCTGCTTGCTGGGCTGAGCTGCCACGTGATCATGGCCTGTTGGTGGATATGGTTTCCCTCTCTCATGACTGATTTAATTAGAACTTCTGCTGGCTGATTGATGGCACCTACACAAAAACGAGGAAAAAGTGCATTGCTCAGGGTGTCTCTCTACATACACAGTGCCGATTTGCAAGCACATTCGTCAAATTGAAGGTGGAAAAAAAAATCTTAAGTCTGTTACTGTTTTGTAGAAGGAGCGGGTAAACTTAGTTCCACTTTATCAGAGCAGGCTTGGCATTGGTGGCGAGGAGGCATAATATAATCAGAAACAGGAATAATTGGCATGAGTAAGATATTGGGCGAGTTTGACAAGAGCTAAATTGTGATGGTGAGATGAATTGGTCAGAGCATCTCAAAACTGCAGCTGTTGTAGACTGAGGTGGTCAGAATCTATCAAAAGTGGTCCAAGGAGGGAACAGTTCTAAGCCAACGACAGAGGCATGTGCAACAAAGGTTCACTGATGGATGTGGGAGATGAAGACTGATCCACATGGTCCGATCCAGTTAAGCTACTGCAGCTCGAATTGCTAAAAAAGTTCACCCTGGTGCTAATTGAAAGTTGTCAGTTAGTAGTGTGGTCATAATGTTTTGCCTGATAAGTGTATATGAGCCCTCATTTTGCTAAAGGTTTGAAACAAAGGCGACAGGTTGATTTGTTTGCAGGCAATGATGCCTGTCAAAAAGAAGCAATGGAAGCAGATACAGAAAGCTAAAGAACATTAGCTAGTCTTATAAGATTATGCCACAAGATGATGATGCTAATTAGTCGGGGCAAATTTGCATTAGCGGATTATGTAATGGGCTGGAAGCCAAGTGGAGCGGGAGGAATTGGCTAACTAAGCGTGGCACCAGCTAAAGTCACAGCTTTAGAGGAATGCTGCCCTGCCACTTCATGCCAGCATGGAAGTGGCTGATGATGCGGAAAAGTCAGCAATACCAATTAGGTAAGAGCGGGTAATTGTGTCTGAGGAGAGCCTGGTGGCACGAGGGCCCCTATAAATGTCCTCGGGCGGCCCAACGTTTCTGCTCATTTGAATTCTTAACAAACGGCTGTACTCTCTAATGCAGTTAGACAAAGTTAAAACACACAAATTAGGATGGTGATCAAATACACCCTTAAAGAGAGAGGGAATGAAACAAGAGTCTATAGCGCTTTGATATTGACACCAGATTACTCGCTGTGCTCAGATAATTGAGGAGACACTTCGCGCACACACACTCAGGTCAAACTACAAATTAACTCTCATTTTTAAGTAATAAATGGGAAGAAAGTTGCAGAAGTGAAATAAACTAAAGCATATATCCACTGTAAATGACAGAGATTAGTGGTGCTTTTATTTTTATTTATTTTATTAATTGTATCAGATTCATCGGTGCTTGCTAGATTGCTACCGATCCCCAAACATCTTAGCAAATGTTTTTACAGAGTAGGTGGCCAGATCTTACTTGGATCTTGTGTGCATACGGTATATAGAATAATTTCATCTCCGATCAACCTAGTGTATGTTTTGGGATTATGGGAGGAAACCGGAGTACCCAGAGTAAACCTACACGGAGATGGGGAGAACATAGAAACTCCTCTCAGTAATCGGAAGGTTGGCCGTTGAGCAAGGCACCAAACCCCTAATAGCTTCCCAGCCACCATGGCTAAGACTGCCCAATGCATGAAGCACGTGTGTTTACTGGTGTGTTACACGGCATGAATTCGGTTAAATGCAAAAGGATAATTCAAGCAAAATAAAAGCAAAGTGGGGAAAATTGTAAATGGTTGTCCGTCCCAACATTTTTGGAATGCATTGTAGGATTGAAATGCAGGAATGGATATTTATTCATAAATGAAATGAAGTTGACCAGACAGAACATTCTCTGAGATTTATACTGTCTGCAATCGAATCAAAGTCAAAATAAATCCTGCAACTGTGCCTCTTAGAATGCAACTCTGATTATAAAAAAAGAAAATGTGCTACTGCTCAATTCCTTCAGTGGTTTACAAAAGGAACGACATTTTGTAAATCTAAAATTAATCCCTTGCCCAGATTTTATCAAGTGAAACTAATTTTCTTTCTAGCTAGTATCACCTCTCTCCAGTTTCCTCTGACCCCACAGCATGGTACAATATTGTATGGACATCCTGTACTGACCATCCCCATGCTCCTGACTCTAATTGTCCAAGACCAGAATGGCGTGTGTGTAATCACCTCATGTTAATGCTTCTGTGGTAACATTCTTTCATCTAATGGCCACCCAGCAAGAGGCATTTTCAACTACATTACCTCTTATCGAGTTATGAGGTTCCACCTTTCCAAATAAGACGAATTTAATTGATTTAGTCTGCAAAAAATTCATATGCCACTGTGAACGGCCTGGTCTCGGGCTTCCCTACCTTTATTGATCCTCTCTGTTTTTCCCACTTGGGTCGACCAGACCCCGCATGTGGTACAGGAAAATTAGGTTTATTCAACTCCTTACAAAGAGCTGGGACAGTAGAGAGTAAATTCAAAAGGCTTCAAAATTAGATCAGTGGTTGTAAGAATCAATCAAAGACCGGGTTCCTAGGCGGCTAAACTCAGGAGGAAACATAAAATAAACCTTTAAAACAGCAGGGATTTGGCCCACACACCTGATTTCCACTCAGTGTGGGAGAAAACTAACAATGCTAATACATTTCATGGTGAAAATGTTAACAGTTAAAGCGCGTGCACATAGTATCACCACAAAAACACATACAGTGAACCAGAAGTGGAAAGTAACTAATTATATTTACTCACTGTACTGCAGTTAAGTAGTTTTTTGCATACTTGAACTTTTTAGTAGATTTTCCGACTTGCATTTTACTTGAGTAAAATAAAATGCAAAAAAAATGCACTTTGGGAAAACGTTTCAGATTGCAGTGAGTTTTTTAAAAAAGTGCATTAAAACTGCCAATCAGGCAACACGACACACAATGCAAATACTCCTGAAAGAATTAAAGTATTTTATGTTTTATATTGCAACACACTTTTTATGATTTAATAATTATTAAATTACCTACTTAACATTAAATTATTGATAATAAACAAATATTAGACCAATATTAAAATTTAACAACGGTTTAGAACCTGGGTAATACAGTTTAAGAATGTTTTGGTGATGGTCTGTACACATTAAACACATCCCTAAATATTTACCTGTCTTAATGTTTAACCCTTTTATAGTACATTTTAAATAAAACCAGTATTGTGTGATTTATTTCCACTTATCCAGTTTGCTGTACACAAGACTTAGTGTCCCATTTGATCAACAAGTAACAAAACAAGTTTACCTTAAGTACATTATAAATGAATTACTTTTTACTTGATACTTAAGTAGATTTTTAGACTAGTAAATTTACACATAGTGGCTTGGTGGCTTAGTGATTTGCATGGTCACCTCACATGAAGAAGTTTTAATTGATTAAACATGTAATGAAATATCGAGTTAAACTTTTTTATAGAGGAATATGCTTACGTAGAAAATGTATTAAATCTATTTTCAGTAGTACAGTACATCTTTTTTTAACCTTTATTTACAGACTAACCTTAGATGTTCATATACATATTTAAGTGGTTTTGTTTATAGTAGATTATATGTGCTTGTATAACACTTTTGTGAATCCCAGTGCCAGTTTATAAATACTTTTGCACCCCCTGAGAGAAATAGCTGTTTTGGAGAATCCTTACTCGCTTTTAGTCCATTAAATCGAGGTTCCACTGTTTTAAGATTAGGCCCTGATGTTGGATGACCTTCCTCTCATTCAGTATTCACTATAAATCTCTCTGGGTGGTGTCTATCCTTACTCACTCATAATTAAAACAAAGCTCGCAACACAGATGCTATTGTGTTCTCGGAAGAGGAAATGGAAAACAAGCAATGCGTACTGGGTCGAGAATATAGAGGATTGAAAACCTGCCCATGAAAGTGCGCCCGCAGAGCTTTGGCTGCCGCTGGGTGTTTTGGAACAGCCGCTAAATTAAAATCCTGTCTATTAAATCCCATGTCCGCTCAGAAAATTCCCTTTCTCTGACCTTTACTATATATTTCCATCCATCTCATTTTACGCATGATTAGGGTTTTAATGAGATGGTCAGTATTATTGATGCAGATAATATCCTCTTCTTTACCATTGCAGAGAGGCCCAAACAGAGATGATGAAGCTTAAGCCTGACGAAAAATGGCTTTTTAAAAGTAATAAAAAAAAGTACCTCGATGTCAAAAGCAATTTTCTTTTTAATAACTTGTTTGGCAACACCACCCAATAAGCAGGCAAAATTTCAAAGTTAATTGCTCATTATACAGGCCGGCTTTTATCAGAGTGATCAAAACTCCCTCTCGAATTTCATTAACTGTTTAATCAATTCATGATTGATCTTTGGACTCTTCATAATTCACTGTGTTATTCAAAGCTGACAACTATTGAAGGGCTATAATTTGAATGATACACTTCCCATTCTGAACATACTCCATTAAATCAACCAATACATCCTTAAATCAAAAAAGTTTGGACATTATAAAAAATTGTGTTTCCTAAACTCACTTGAGCTTAATTTGATTGCAGACAGCACACACCTTACATTTCTGTTCATAGTTAATCTGCATCCATTCCTGCATTACGTGTCTGCTACACTTTCCGGAAGAGTTGGGTCCACGTGCTGGGAGCATTATATGTGAATGTGGGTTCAATCAGATAATGCCTGATGAGGCGATGCCTGAGGGATTGGAGATCATCTCAAATTCCTCCTTATTCCTTGAATCATTTAATGAAATTATGCACTGTAGAGGGAGAAACTTGTCAATCTCTTCCTATAGACAACTCAGTCTTGCAGCCCAGATTGCTGTATCTCTGTGTGTGTGTGTGTGTGTGTGTGTGTGTGTGTGTGTGTGTGTGTGTGTGTGTGTGTGTGTGTGTGTGTGT
>JAOTRQ010000003.1:621233-637760 GCA_028565875.1 Hoplisoma paleatum | reverse complement strand
AAATTTTTAGTGAAATGGTTGGTCGTTATCCGAATTGGACGCTATCAGGGGCGTTCGTTAACCGAGGTTCCACTGTAGTGCAATAAGACCAAATGTTTAGTATAGTAATCAGCATGTCATAGCGTTCAGTATTGGTCTAGAGAGCAAAGGTCACAAGCCCAACTACCACTATGTTGCCACTGTTAGGCCTCTGAGCTCAATTGTACAAAATGGTGTTCTATTGTAGCTGTAAGTCGCTTTGGATAAAGGCCTCTGTTAAATGCTGAAAATGCAAATCTATTATAAGTGTAGATTTACTCATCAGCACATTCTCCTGCCAGGGTCAATGGCTACATTTCAAGGGCCCACTTCAATAAAACTCTTCTAATGTTGCGGAAGAGGAGGCAGTGAAAACAGTTAGGTTATGTTCAACATGAGCATTTATTTAAACAAGCCTATTGGGGCTCTTCATTCCACCAGGTCCATTTGTTTGCCATAGCAACACAGAGAACTGATATAGAACTTCTGAAAGGAAGGACTGGAGTCATGGTGGAGATGATGGTGAAGAGAAGTGAGTCAGAAAGTCATTGAATTGTGTATTAAGCAGATTATTCAGGTTTCTGTATTCAAAAAAACATTTCTGCATATTTATATGGTCCTTGGAAATGGAGTGGGCTGATTGATTAGAATAATCAAATAAATCTGAGATTTATAGATGGTGCTGTGACTTTCGGCCACTCAAATAAGCTGATATGTAATCTAAGAAGATTATCACAGAGGTAACAGAATTAAAAAAAAAACATATGGTAGACATTTTCTACAGAGTAAAAACGTGGAAACCCTCTGAAGCACCTTTATACTGCAAGAAAACTATAAACTCAACACCCCCCACAAAAAAGATCCCAGATTTTCTGCTTTAGAAGGCCACTCAAGAATTGCTGTCTATTTAGTTCTGGAGCACGATTGGAAGACATCTCTCTAGGGCCATATGGTTGTGTGCTTTACATGCTTCATCAAACTCTTGGCAGGGCAGAATGACTCAAAGCGTACAACCTTATGCTTGTATATTCTTGCACAGCCACAAAATCTATTTCCATAATGCTTCCGTTGATGCTGCTGCCAGATGTTACAACAAAATTTCCCCCCAGTCTGGTCACAACCAATTACCTGATTGATTACCTGACTCCATCTGATTACATTAGAAATTTTATTTTTGATTTTAGTATACTATCCCCCTGTGCTTTTACAGCCCCATTTCCTCTGTACTTAACCAAATCAGTCTCACAAAAAACTAAAGAACCCACTAGGGTGCTGCAGTAAGCACACATGCCTGGTATGGTGGGTAGCCCTAGCCACACCCCTAGGGGAGCAGTTGGGGGTTTAACGCTTTGCTCAAGGGGACTTCAGTCATGACCTGTTGACTCTCGGATTCGAACCGACAGTTCAATCATCTTCAGGCACCGATCAAATGATCCAGCTGTTCTTGTGGGATCTTCTGTCACTCTTGCTCCAGAGCACTTTCTAGCCATGGATTGTTTTCTAGACATTTTTACCATTGCATCTTTCCGGTCTGGCGATGTTGCTGATGACATGGAGATCAGTACAATCAAAGCTGATCACAACACCACCAAAAGAGTCCCATTCTCACATAAAGCATGGGTTCTTTGATAGGCCTTGTTCATACCTAACCAGATCACATTTGTCAGGCTGCAGACTGAACTATGGCTCAAGAGTAAAAAACAGTTGAATCATCACTGGCCAATGATGATGCTAATCAAGATAGATGATGTTCATCATACACGAAATGCATAACTTGGGTCCTTGGCATGTAGTCCAAGATGATATAATAAATGTAATATTTTCTGGGTGCAAATCTAAGTCTAGTTGAAACAAGAAATAATAAAAAAAAACTGTTCCTGCAGTTCTATTGCATTAATGCACCTCAGTAGCAGTCATTTCTTGCTGTTTAAGCAGATGGACCACTCTACTCTCATCTTCATATGGTGCAAGTCTCTTGAAAACAATTCCAGGTTGCTGATCAAACTTTGGGATGCATCCAATGGCTCTTCAAGCTTTACAGCTGAGTTAACCATTTTGCAGGTGCAGTGCAAGGGCTGGGTAATCGTAGGTGGGTGCACTTTCAAAATCAGGGAACATGCAGATCCTCCAAACCTTACAATCTTTTGTATAGGACATTTACACCAATTAAATACAAGTTGGTCTTGCATCTCATTTGCATAAAAAACAACTTTCCTTTTGGTGTGTTAGCTTCTATGAAATTCATGCCCCAAGAAAATCATGTTTTTTTTTATTGCTTCACGTTCATTTTCAAATGACCCCTATTTTTTGCGAGCAGTGTAAATTTAGTAAAGACAGTAAGCCAGGAGTTAAGGGAATTCCAACTCCTATGCCAACCCATTGTTTAACCGAGCATGTCTCGGGCACTAGCTGTCTGGGGAAAGAGGGCACTGCTCCATGGCAAACCCACATTACAGGACAGTCTGCTCTAAAACAAAGTACTCTTGTTTGAGAATTTATACTGTCTTTATCCTTTCGAGGAGCATGTATTTAATGGAGGCCATCTGAACCAAATCCAGACTTTGCATACTTCCAGAAAAATAGATACTTCTCAAACACTTGTACACAGACTTGTTTGTACTTTTTCAGAACGAGACATTACTGTGAAAATGTTAAGAATTACTGTCAAGTCTACCCGCATGATTCAGTAAGAATCGATTCACTTGGATAAATCATTTGAACTAATTCTCAATTTAAACAGCAAACTGTTGATGCTTTACACAAAACATGCGTTTGTGTAAAAAGATTTCTTTGTTTAAAGATTTAAAAAAAGAATTATTTTTCTGTTTTTTCTTATTTAATCATTAAGACATGAAAATGTCACACTGACGCCAGTTCTGTTCAGATTTCTCCTGCCGAATTCCATATAAGGAGCAATAAATCATCATTAATGGTGATGATTCTGATGGAGTAATTAACTTTCAGAAGCAGTTTAATGCAAAATGATTCACTTAATTGGTGATATGAAGACACTTGGCTTTGTTGCAGTGCTGCTTTCATCACATTACCAGATCCTTTGCTGTAAAAATATGAAAAGAAATCAGGGGTAATGGATACTAGATAAAGTAAATAAATTGCAAACAAATCACAAACAAAACAAAGTTTTGCAATGTAATAAACAGACAAAAAACTATTTACTACTGGTTATAAACGCTCTGTACTGCCAAAATTTGGTGGGCATTAGTACAACTCACATTCATTTTTTCCTCTCCCCATGATTAGTAATTTTTGTACTGTCAGAGTCACTTTTACCATATCAAACTGTTAATCTGATACACTTTAGCAAACTCAAAATGCAATCAGGTAAACTATAAAAGATGTGTAGTCACAGCTTCAAGTGAAATCTCCTAAACTGCTACTCTGATACACCCACAGACGTCACAATAATAAGTGACACCAGTTTCAAACTATAACATGGAACTTGTTCAAAATCACATTTGCAAATTAGAGAATGGATTTCATATTGGTGAAAAAGTGGAGCAAGCATCTAACACTGGTAACAATTCCTGACATACTCCCCATTAATCTGGGTTTACGACCAGTGCGAAAATGCACTTTTTTCTTACCGCTTACGTTTCCAAAACAGACTTAATTGCTAACTCCGCACCAAACGGACCCTTACTGTCCCACTTGGGATCAAACCCAGGACCTTCTTGCTCTAAAGGATCATATCACCCACATAACGACATATTTATCAACCACTATGTTTTTAAAAAAAAAAAAAAAAAAAAAACTATTTCGTTGCATTCAGGTGGTCTGTCAAGTGTGCAATTTTCTCCACAATTTTGTGTGGAAACATTTTTAACAGTGTAGTAACATTTCGAAAGAAAACAGCCAATTACATACAAGCCAGTGAAGACCAAAACCACATCTCTCAAAATTAGCTCTGGGAGCAGCCAACAAACCCGGCGGCTACACATCGGACTTGCAGGCAGCCAGCTGAGCCACAAGTGCACTCAAAGTGGTCAGATCAAGAGCAGGAAAATGATGGCGAGCATGTTAAACAAGCAGACCGAGCAGGTTAAATAAGTGCACTTGCAATCCAATCTATACAACATACGCACACATGAACATTAATTCCCTCTTTTATATCACGTTTGCTTCATGATTACAGTGCGCATTCCTCACGAGGCCCCAAGGAGCGGAAATCATTGCTTAAATCCGTTAGCCTTGGATTAATGAACAGACTGCAGACTAAATTACAGCCAAAATTGCTCTATACTTTTTTTATTTTTGAAAAACTGAAAAATGGAGGCCGGAGAAAAAAATGCTAAAGACAGAAATGACAGAGAGACAGCATATACGTCATATTTTAGGTCGGTTTTCCCCAACATGTCAAAATCTCAGACACAAATCTTAGGAAGCACAAACAGAATAGAAGCAACACGTCAGGACATTTCTGAGTTAAACCGCGAGCAGAAACAAAGGTGGAGTTAATACAACGTAAAGCATTGAAATGAAAATGACAGAAAAAACAATCGAGTGCAATTGTTTGGACAAAAATCAATACATTTGAACAAATTTATACCAGTAAAGTAAGTGATTAATTAATTATGAATTGTATGAAGTGATTTCAGGTATAAAGGTATAACCAAATAATTCACATTTCTCTGGTAAACAGAACACAACTTGGTTCTATTAATGAATCTCACAGTAAGCAAAATAAATCTTTGTTTAAATACATTTCATTTCAAGTCTGTGCTGCAACAAGAAGTCTAGCCAAGTATATAAACACATGATCAATCTGTTAGGTGGATAGGGACTATTTATTACTAAGAGAACAAGATCTACTCAAGTGTTTTAATAATGTCATGTGCTTTTAATTGTGTAGTTTGGGTAGTGGTTTAAGACTGCCAGGATAAAAAAAAACACAAATCATATTTTACTGATTTTTGAATGGTATTGATTGTAGATAGGTCAAGCTGATAGACTAACAGGCTAACCTAATCAGCTCTCCAGATCTCATGATAATTGATGGTCACAAAGACAAACCCTGGAACACTTCATAGAACAAACACTTTTAATTTTGTCGTTAGCCAATGTATAGCATAAAATGCAAGTGAGCGGAAAACGCAGCCAGAGAAATCATAAGTGAAAACAAACATTATAACTACTATGTGCTGGACTAACAAGCTCCCAGTTCCAGACCGCAGAACGACTTGAAGTTTCAGGACAGTATCTAAGCCGTAATTAATAGGGCAAATTCTTATACTTTTGTAGTAAGCCAATATGTAAAACAAGCCGATTTGAAACAAAGCCAAAGGAAACCATAAATGGAAAAACAAAACGTACACAATTAAATTCATAATTCAACACACCAGATCTGTTAAGTTACGATATAATTAAATTTAACTTTGACTCTGTCTTTGCATGGTTTCAACTGCTCCAGATCACAGCGTGACTCGTCTTGAAGCAGAGTCAAATCTTTGCCCTTTAATTGATGCTTATTTGATGAGATTTTGCCACATTTTCTCTCACCCAGCTTAAGCAGGTATTTTTCTTACATTTGTGACATATTACATACTGCAAAAGTACAAACCTTTTAAACCTCAATACAAAATGTGTGGAAACAGTAATGAGTGTAAAACAACAAGTTGTAAATTCTTTCATCTGAATTAAATGTCTCCATTCATTGCGATACCTCCTCCCCCCCCCATTAAATTTGAAATATCCAGACAGGAGCATGTTCCATTAGCTTTCACCATTTGAAGGTTAAAGACAAATAATAAACAAAATGTCTGGGCATCTGTACCCGGCATTTGACAGGTTTTTGAAAAAGTTGTCCATAATTTCATTAAATTTTTAAACTGACCTATGTTCTGTTGTGCTTCGCTTGGTACACTCAAACTAAACCATTTGTAGAGCAATTTGCTCTATGAATAACAGTTTTTGTGGTATTTTCAAGCTCGAGCAATGTTATCCAGAGATGTACAGGTTTGTCCTGGTTTCAAAATGGAGTGTTATCTAATGAATGAATGTTCCAAGGTCACATGGGTAGTTTCTCTGGATCAGTCCAAGAGAACAACTGCACCTTTTAACTAACTCCAGGAGTTCATCGTGTATGAAGCATCACACCCTGATCAATCCATTAACACCTTAATCAGCAAGCATGTCGGTTAGTAGAATCCCCGTTCCAGCTCTCACACTATATGAACAACAGCCAATCATTAGTGTAGACAAAGAGCGGAAGCTGGTCACCCTTTTTAATTGGCAAAATGGTAAGACAATCCATTTATGTATCACATACTTAAGAACTTGGGTTTTTCGAATCCATCAGAAAGAGACTGAATAAAATGTCCTATTCTGACCCAGTGTGCTGTTTTACTGTACGATAAGAACACCAACAGATGTAGAAGCATAGAACTAGGCCAACTTTATTCATTATTGTGCTTTAGCATGGGTCATATTCAACTCACTGAAGTGGGGGGGGATTAGAGGAAATGTAAAAAAAAAATAATAATAATAATAATTTGATACAATCAAACAAATCAATACATGATGAATTGTCTTAGGAGGGGTCCAAACTGATATGATTATGTGCACTGATGTCATGACTGTGCACTTTTCATGAACCAATTGAGTTGCACAGACATACAGAAGTGAAATTCCACTTGTTGCAATGTAAGCCATTCACTGAAAACACTAAACGGCTAGAATACATCATCTTCATAGCTAAGAGAAGAGATCTCGAAAGTACCAAAAGGCAGAGTGCACACAACGGGCCACCAAATAAAGAAATAAAGACCACACTGCACTTCTTTTTAGGCAGCACCTTTGTCAAAATAAAGGTGTGACGATGGCTGAGCCTGTGATGTGCAATCAGGCAACATCTAAAAACGGGACCGGACTGTGAGCGGGACAAAAAAATACATGATTTAATTAAAAAAAAAAAACACCTTATACATTCTAAGTATTTCATCATGTATATCTGGTATTGTGTATATTGTATATATTCATCTGAATTACACAAAAATACTTGAAACAAAAACCCAACAACTTTCACCAGGCAGCAAACCAAGGTTCAAACAGATTCAGATTTTATGCTTCAATACGTGCGTATGCGCACACATATCTGTCTGTTTATGTGCACATAAGCTTTCTGTGAGTCCTTGGTGTTCTAAAGCGTGTTAAAATTGTTAAATCATGCTAATCCTACACCCAGAAACCACACCCTCAAGAAGACGGCGAATGATTTTTTTGTTTGTTTTTTATCTTTTCATTTTGACCCATCGTAGCAGCCTGGCGTCGCTCAATTTGACAGCTCCAGTGTTAGTTCAGCAAGGCCTGAGAGTGTCAAGATCATGACAAATACAGGAGAGAAAAGAGGCGAGAGCTGGCGACGGCAGTAGAGCAGTGTCTTGCATCGAGATTCAGAACTCAACACTTGCGTATTGCGGTTTACACATAATAGTCAAAGTTTGCTGGTGCAGGGCGCCCTGTCGGAAACTAGAAAAAAAATGCAAATACATCTGCTCAGCGGTTTTGATTCATTTGGCCGTTGAAAGCACCTTGCTAAAAGGCAAGACACTTGACAACCCCCCTCCCCACACTATGCCATTAAAAAAGTAGATTAAGCAAAAAGAAAGTGAATGACTTTCCAGCAGTCCCTCGATTCGTGCCTCCACAGGCTGGAGTTCTTACAGTGCGCGCTAGTCTGAAATGAGGCTGCGAGTATTGAAGGGTTCATTGTGACACCCCCCCCCCCATGCGCCAAGTCCATCTTCCTTGTCTTTAGATATTGACATATGCGGCAGAGGGCACCACATCAAGACGGTCCGTTTGTCCTCGTCCAAATCAAAAACAAGAGCGCAAAAAAGGGTTGGTTCTCTGGAAATGTGAAGACTGGTGGGAGGAGGAAAATCTCAAAATAGAAGAAGCTGGGCAGTGTTCTGTTGAAGTGTGTGCGTGTATGTGTGTGTTGCATTAGAAATTGTGTGTTCATGTATGTGTGAGTGGGTGTGGGTTCTACATCAAATCGACACGGCGGTAGTAAAGCAGGTAGGCGGTGCGCTCGACCGTCTGCTTCACCACCTGGAACTGGTTGATCACTTTCACCGCCTGGTCGTCGATGCGCAGCCAGCCATTCAGCCCGATGTGGAAGACGTCCGTAGTGTAGTGGCCGCCTGTGGCACTGTTCCCATGGTGATAGACGACTGCCAGAAGAGAAATATAGAACACGCTGATGTATGAAGCAAATCGAGATTCCATAATCCACAAATAATTGCTAATCAAAAAGATTTCCAACACTGCCTGGATTACCATTTCGTTCAATACAGCGGGGACATCCCAGGACAATAGCAGGTTATACTTAGTTTGTGTAGCAACACACTAATTTTGCTTAAGTTTTCACTTCATGATAACTTGGCGTTATTGGTGTTTGTTTGAACAATCATGTTAAAACGACGCAAGTCTTAATAAAGTCTGCATTTAGTTGCTAAATGGTACATAATTTTCCAGCCAAATGTATTTATGTGAAAATGTTTTTAATAAATAATAAAGCGCCTAACCAGAGCACTAGATGTTAACCAGACAAAACAGAAAACTTTAAAATCATGCAAGAAGTTAAGATAAACTGGTGATTGTGTTGTTTTAACCAAGGACTTCACCAGCAAGGCCATCAGTCTTGATACTACTGATGAAGATGAGCCATCTACGTCAAAAGCTTTAGCTAACAAGAGCATCCTGAACTGCCAACTAAGCAACTGATGTCCCGTCGCCTTGACTTGATTAAGTAACATTTTCTGCTCTATATCAAAAGCAGATACTGAAGCTTATAGTATACGATCAGCTCTTATTAGTAATGAAACAGAAGTTAGAACTATTAACATGTTTAATATTACAAGCCTTGGCTCACGCAAGTAGTGAAGTGAGCAATATTGACAACCAATAGGAGCTCTTTTCAGCACCAAACAGGAAGCGGCAGAGTTTAGACTGATCGAGCCTTTGTCATAAACATTGAGTAGGCCTACACTCTCATTTACAGTGAACATGACTGCATGCCTGTCAGAATCTGTTTCACCCTATTCTTACGAACAGGAATAAGTGAGAATTGACAAATTAAAGGCTTTCTAAGTAAGTAAAGCCAGACCCAAAAACGGAATCCTTTACTCCTACTATTTTTCTTCTCAGTGGAATTGAAGGTATGCACAACTGTTCTCCTTCTAGGTTTGACCAACTGGAGGAGGTGAAAAAAGGCCCTAACATTAAAAAAAATGTTCAAGTTATTGTGCCTTCAATGCGTGCCTTCTGGAACCATAAAGATGCTACATCAACAGTCAACTGCTAACAGATGTAGAGACAAAATAAAAGATTTACTTTAAACCAAATCTGTTATGCGTGCGCACACAAACTAACCAGGTATATCATTATGACCATTAACAGGAAAAAAAACGAATTATTTAAGCAACTTTAAGTGAAAATTTTACTCTCTAAGGAAAACTGCATACTTTGAGACTGGGTCAGAGCGACTCCAAAACTGACTGTTTCCAGGTTGCAGTGGGCACGATTGATTAAAATTACTTAAAGGACGAAACAGTGGTAAACCGGTAACAGGGTCATAGGTGGCCAAGACACTCGCCGTGTGAGTTTATGTAACTAAACTGCTGAATAGGACAATACTGGTTGAGATGTGTATTCTGACACCTGAACCACCTGACAAGTACATCACAGTCGCAGGAGGGGTGGCAGCAAAACAATAGGAAGATCATATTGGAATGTCTGATCGGTGTACACACAGGAGCGCTGATACAAACGTACCTGCAAAGAGCCTGTAGGTTCTTTGGCCTTTCAATGTTTTGCTCCGCACTCCCGGTGAAAGAAGATCTAAAACAAAACAAGAAGTTTAATTTATTTCTCAGAGGTCGGTGTAGACATCTATAAATGTCAGCTGCTCAACAGATCTGAGAATAATTATCTGGCTATAAAAAAGGATTTTTTTTATTATGCTGATAAAATAAAATCCAGATTAATTTTACTTCGTCTACATAGGCCAGAATGCCGAGCATTTAAAGCATCTAACAAGCTGGCCATGGTTTTGAAATAAACAGGGATGTAACAACAGACTACCAATGATGCAACAATACTTATTTTTAATACCAACAATACTTTTCAAGCAGCAAGAAATTGGATCCAAAATTATTTTTATTGGCTGAAATGCCTCATACTATATCTTGTTAAAAAATAAGTGTGTGTAGCGATTTTGTGTATCTAAACAAAAAGTCTTTTTATTTATGAAGAAGCTGCAAATTATATCAAAAACATGTGTGCAACAGAATTTTCAAAAATTATTTTCTACTGTTATTGTCTCCTGCCACCACTAAGAAAGTGTTTAAGATTTTCCATTCTATAGTTTTTCTATTTTGGAGCATCGCTCGAATGACTGTCGATTCAAATCCAGCATCTGCCATGCAGCCGCTTGAACACTGAAGTGAGGCCTGAAGTCAGTATATATATATATATAAAAGAAAACAGAAGTGCGTGTGTGTATATAAAATATAAATGACTGGCCATTCGCCGTCAAATCCCGTTAAAAACTAAAGATGTTTAAAGGGTTATTATGGGTATATATTATGGGGGAGAGTCATCTAGACTAATCTTTGAGTACGAAAAAATCTACAAAAAATGTCAAGATATGAAGGGCTTCATCAAAAGTCATTTTGGGTACATGGGAGGTTGTCACATCTGATCATCACGAGTACTCATCATTATAGAGAAGACAAACACGTCATACCTTTACTAATCTCCAGGTCCACAGGGTAATCCACATTCTTGATCAGCTTCTGACAGCCACCAGTCTTCTCAAAGACAAACCTTTTAAGATGAAGCACCAACACGGGTGGAAGCTCCTCCAGAGTCACCCTTCGGCTAATCTCAATCTGAAGAAAATGGGAAATAAGAGGTAACAAAAAAGGTAAGACTTTGCGTTTATATCCTGACTCGGTAATGTCACACATCAGGGGTGTATTTGAAACTTGTCTTTAAAGAACAATGCAAAAAATAAAAAAACATTTTAAAAAAAGGGCAATTTAAATCGCAGTAAGTATGAGATCTTGTAAGATCACAAAAGTTTGGGTACATAAAATGCACGCAAATTTTGTCTCATGAAGTAGGCCAACTTATGAAAGTATAAAAGCCACACTGAGCTAGAGATCAGAAAGTCATTGGTTCAAGCCCCACTACCACGAAATGTCACTATCGGGCACCTTAGCACAGCCCCTAATTCTAAATTGCTTAAGAAGGTGTTCAGTTAAAAGTCACTTTGGATAAAGGCGTCAGGAGAGGGCTGGGCTGTATGTGGTCATATAAAGGTGGTCACAGGCTTCAGAAAGACATACGTCCCCCTACCACTTGCCTACTATGGATGCACAAAATGTTTGTGTGGAAATTTGGAAAGCATCACATGGTTAATATACAGTTACTATTTTAAAATACTGTCTTCATATTTGAATACTGTGGTATACCGCAAGACCGTCATACCGCCCAAGCCTAGAGTGACACCATATGTCCGCCATGTGTGCCATAGCCAAATGTTTTTTTCACCTGCATGAGACGAGTTCGTTATGGCTTTAGAACAAAATGTTTAATAAATAATTGCAAGAACATGGGTGAGACCGTTAATTACAATGGGGTTTAGATACCAAGATAATTACAATAGGGTTAAGATGCCAAGATAATTAACAAGGTGTTCATTTTAACTCAATTGTTCAATAGAATTGGATTACACAAAACTGCACAGAGACTCAACGGGAAAACTTGTGGTGCACCAGCAAAGGTCAAGAAACGTCTTGCTGAAATAACCATTTTTCGAAGATCCTAATTTCTGCCTCCCTGTCAAAGGCTGGTTGTTCACATTTGCCATTCAGGCTCAAAATAGACTGTGTACTGTGTATGGTATTTCAGATCTGAGCTCTGAAAACAAGTTTCATCCAAGTAAAAATCATTGTGCTATATTTGGGTTTTAATCTTAAAATGATTCAAAAAGTTCAGGATCATTCAGGGATTACTGAATTCAAAAAGCTCTTTCATATTAGACATTTTTCCTAGTAATGTCGATGGCTTGGCTTTCTATAAATGGGCCAAAGTGTAGAGAAGGCATTTGGCATTTAGCAGACGTCTTTAACCAAAACGACATTCATTACAGTTACAATCCAGTTCGAGCATCTGAGGGTTAGTTTAAACAGCATAAAAGCAGCAACCTTGCAGTGGTGGAGCTTGATCTTCTGCAGTACCTTAAGCTCTAAACCTACAACATGCCCTACAGCTTGCATAGACACCGTGTTTGGATTTATTGTATTTCTCGATGAAGACGTAAACTTAAGTAACGACAGTTAACGTAAGTATTCCTGGAACCAGAATACAATCACATTTTTAGATAATACCAAATATTGGGTCAGCATTTGAAGGTTAAGCATCTTGCACAAGAGCCTAAGCTATTATTTGATAGCTATTCCAGAAGCGTAACCACTAGGCTTTGACGGGCCCAGGTAACTATATTTGTAATACAGGATAACCCAATCCTAAACACGTAGGATATATCACTAAAACATGCAGCTATATACTGGATGACAAAAAAACACACTGAAGACATCGTTACTAATTAAATGTAAAATATGTTGTGGAAGGTGGTCACAACCCTTCCTTGAGAAGTTATCCAAACAAGGATATTTAAAAAGTATCCAAACGAATTCACATTCTTGTGGCGTCATCAATAACGTTGGGTTGGTGGAAGATTCATCAAACAATTGTTTTTTGTTTGTAGATGATTGTATACAGACCTCCTGCTTGGTTTTAGTGGTGTAGCCCTGAACAGACTCGCGTGCCACCATGGTCTCCAGGGCCTCCTGAACAGTGCGGATTTTCTCTGACTGGATGTCCAACTGCAGGGTGAAAAATGGCTGGAGGGTTGCCGACTCCTTTGAGCTCTGCTGGTACACCACCGATCTGCACAGACGAACAGAACCCATGAGCACACAAAACACCAAACATTTTGAAACTACAAGGACTAAGAACAGAGGGGTAATATTGCTTTTTCCACAAACACAACAAAACAAACAAGTTCCAGACACAAACTTAACAAGTTTTCAAAGAATAAGCATTTTCATTCTTTGTTCAGTAAACAGCGTCACAGCTTTCAGAACCAGTTTACGTTTTAAGGATCAACCAGCAAAATAAATCTTACATTAGCTTTGAAGCAATAACAAACAATTTATCTGTCAAAGCTAAAAACATAATGATGCCCCACAACAATTAAAAAAATATCAGCATATGTGGAACACTTTGAATCTACGATTTATTTAAAATGATTCGATATTCACATATGAGGTCATTTCATTTGTATTATTCATTTACTTGTGTGCACACTCACGTTACAGTACTTGAGTAGTAGTTGTGTGTATTCGTGTTTTTTTTTTAAAGTAGATTTTACAACCTGTAGTGGTACTTTAACTTCATGTACTTTTACTTGTCTAATTGTACTTAAGTATGCTTTGTATTAAGCTTTGCATTTTTTTTCAGTTATGGATTTGTAGTTTTGTTTATTGGGATTATAACAATAAGTGTTTGAATTCATGACACTAAGTTTATGTCTGTTTCTACAATTCACCTGATTAGCATGTTTTTGGACTAGATGAGTGCCCCACAGCGACTACACAATGAGAACATTTCTAGATTTAAAAAACTTTACCACGGCAATCCCCACACACACTTGGGGGAAGCAGTGAACACATGTGCATGGCCAATTCGGTGTTAGCTGCCTTGTTCAAGTGCACTTCAGTCATGACCTATTGAATCTCAGATTCAAACCAGCAACCTTCCATTTTTCCACCGATCCAGTTCATCAACCACTAGGCAACTGCTTCATACTTAGAACACAGACCACACGAAACAGGGATCAAACCCAAGATCTTCTTAAAGGGTTCTTATTGTGTCAAATTAGCAAGCACGTTTTCCCCTGACAATTTATAATTGTCGTTTTGATTTGTTAAAAACTTATCCACTTCGATCTTGTGTAATCCAAGCAGGCCAATTAATAGTACTTTTACTTCAGAACACTCTCTAAAAGAAGATATGCATTAAAATCTGAGTTTTGTTTTCTCCACACATTACTCGTGATTTCTTGGTTGATGGTTCTCTTTAATAGTTCCATGTATTTTTAGTTGTTGTCTCTCTAGTGTATTTTGGGCATTTATATAGGTGCTTTATTGCTCCTTTTATTCAGTATTAGTGAGTTAATCTTATGTGAGCTATTCTGTATCATATGTGTATTACCTGGGCCAATTGTGTTCCATGGTGTGTTCTTGCTTTATTGCATGCACTTGTTTGTCTCAGTCTCAAACACACCCACCCCATCCCGACAAACACCGAGGGCAGTTTGCAGCATTGCTTTACATCGTTTGTCCCACCAAAGAATGTAAATAACATTCATTATTTAAATAAGAGGAAACCACAAATGTGATCTTATTTTTTAATTTTTTCAATTTCACCTGTTTAAAAACAAAACTCTGAAAAAATTACTCTGAACCTAGCATTTTAAATCATGGGTAGCACTAGACCACCTCACTCCATAAGAACCAAGGTTACACTCAGTGCAACAAGGTTTCGCCCACATTGAGTGTCACCAGCACAGACCCGGCTTCAACTCCACAAAACACCTTCGAAATGAAATGAAAAGTCGGGAGCGAGCCAGGCTCCCTTGTCCAATGTCTGACCTTGTGCATGATCGGTCTTAAAACATTTCCAAACATCACGGCCCGTCCAGATGAGTGGAGCCTTTTCAGATGAATGCAGGACCTTAATATATAACTTGTGACAGGCTAATGCATCATTAGTTGGAAAGTGCAAACTGATTTTTAAATGCTTGACTGTTGGATTGGAAATTGACAGTTTCCACAGACAATTCAGACTGAACCCGGAGGTCAATTAAGAAGTGTCGCTCAGACGTCTTCTGTGATGCATGAGAGGAAATGGTGCAAAATAGTAAAAATACTTTATGACCATCTTCTGGGTCAATCATCTTGTAATTTACTTATATAAGGTGAGAGAATGGACATAACTAAGCATGGCTGGCTATGCAGCCAGGTCAGAGAGAGAGACTGCGGCTCCTGACTGACAAACGGCTATCAAGTGAGTAGCTAGGGGAGGCCGCTGAAGGTCATGTCAGAAGAGCAGAATGTGCAAATAGTGCTGGCAGGGGAATTGTGCGGCTCACGTACTACATAACAAACTGTTTTTATTGATGCCACGTTTCAGAAATCTTCAATGAAAAAGAATGCGATTCTGGAAAACATTAAATGAATGTCCTCCGAAGGGTTTTACCTGCCAAGGTGATTTTGACCTGTTTAGTAAACACCCTGACCCTGACTTCAGACTACACACACAGAACATTACATTAGCAATGAGAACCGTTAAAGCCATAAATTACCGGATATGTCCTCCGAAAATGTCTGTGATGGGAGTGCGGATGAAATCTGCCTGCCGAGTGATTGAGATTTTGTTCCTGGGTCCGACTTGCTCCCACTCTTCATTGCCCTCATCGTCCTCATCTTCGTTGTTAGCAGGGTCCTCGGGGAGCACATGCGAGCCCGGGCCATTAGGTGTTGACCCTTCTGCTTAAAAGACAGAGCAATTAGAACAAGGTAAAGTCTGTTCGTCGTGTACAATTTTAATCTGTTGGTGTTCATTGGTTGAAGTTTATTCTAAGTTCTTGATTAAGATGGGGCAATTGGGAGCCGGTCTTAATTTTGGGGGCACAATGTATGGTATATTAAGTAAGCTCCATCAGCATTTGTGGCCGAGAGAATCTCATAGCTGATGGTATGAGTTTTCTTTTTGCCAAGCTTTCGCGGTGTACGCTTTGATGGCTGGTTGGAGATTAGTTATATTACAGGATATTACAGCCAGTTTTTAAAGCTTGAGGACCCCCACCAGAACTCCAGTCACAGCCTTGAAGTTGCTTTTGGGTTACGATGGCATGACTGGGAATGTGGAATTATGAGATGCTAAATCTTGAACACAGGATTTTGAATGTGTGCAAATTTGATGTTGAGTGGTTGGTTATCTTGAATGTGGCCCGAGCCTCAATTTTGCTTTGTGCTCAAACAAATACAGCCTGTTGTGTTAGCCCGAGCTTACAAGCGCCTAAAAAAATGTAAATGTGCATTTTATGGCGTTTGGATGGTGCAAGCATCTAGAGCAGTGAATTCCAACAAGCTTGTAATGTGTATTGTATTACTATCGCCCCTAGATAGGTTAAAGTATTGTAGTGTTATGTGGAACTATAATCTGCGTTCCTGGCCTCTACTTGCGATTTCTACTCATCCTACAGTCTGGATATGTGTAAATACTAGGGCTGTCCACAACCAAGGATTTTGTTGGTCGACCAGTGGTCGTCATTTATTTCAACTAATCGACTAGTAGTCGACTAAAAATACCATTTAGACCGGGATACATATTTGTGAAGTTTTACCTTTAATG
>JAOTRQ010000003.1:602599-616336 GCA_028565875.1 Hoplisoma paleatum | reverse complement strand
TATATATTGTGTGTGTGTGTGTGTGTCCTGGACACCTTATTTTAAACCAGTAATAGCAGGTAAATCTATGTTTAAAAGGAGGGGACTGATGTGTTTTGGGGGTCGGCTAACTCCAAGTTGCCAGATGTTTCAAATAGTTTTGCCACCAAAAGATTTTGTACAAATCTGTGAATATCTACTAGAGAAAAGAAGCATCACTGTTGTGAATAATTCGATTCATAATTTACAGATGTTTCAATTTGTTGAATATAGGTTCGGCCAAGTCGTTTTTTTGTACCGTCCCTGGATCACCGTATATTTTGACAGCAAAGACAAATGTCTTGTATGTCATCTTTGTAGTCATACTTTGGGATCTTGGACTATGATTTCTCATCGACTTTGACTTGAACTGTGACTGTTCAGTATCCAGCAAGATGTCATGAATTACACTTGAATGGAAATATATTGACTTTGCTATCCATTCTCAGAATTGTAACTCTTAAAAACATGATAAGTGTTGGGGGGCCTTTGTCAGGTGCTTAACAGTTGCAACTTTGTAGCGGTGGAACCTTCGGCTCACTAGCCCAATACTTCTACTGAGAAATCTCTGGCCAACTATGTTATCAGCCATTCTTATTTATTGAAACTGCTGTTTCTTACTTCTTCAACCTCCTTATTTGGTTTGCGTGTCTGCACAAATTTTAGATCGTCTCACTAGGTTGATCCACTTTGAACTGCTTTGAATTGTATTTACATTATTTGATTCTTCTTGGCATTTGTGTCCTCCAGCCCAGCATCATTTCTCCAATGTGTGTTGGTATTTTGGCATAAACTACAATTAATTAACTTGTATTACTAAACAACAGGACCAAAATGAATCATCATGTAATCACTTTTTACTAGAAAACTAGCAAATATAGACATGACTATTGCTTCGAGCAGAGGAAGAAGCATCCAGCAGTATCGGCTCCATGTCTTTGGTTGTCAGTCAGTAAAGTTTCTTTATGATGGCATATTAGGGCAACTCAAAACAATTATTTACCCCCTAATCTTTGGGGGGGTTAAGCATAACATTTAAATATCATGGCCATAGCAAAAGCATCCTCCTTTTGTCATGATTTGTTCGTTTTTACCTTCTTATCAGCTTAACAGATAATTAAACTCCAGCTCTTCTGCACATTAGTACCAGTTTCTCAATGGCATAAGTGCAATACCGACTTTGCAACCTGATCATGAAAAGATCATGAAAAAAGCGTGTTAATGATAAATGTTTTTGTGGGTTTTTGAAGGTTCTGGTAGTTGGGGTTATATCTATATTACTGTTTTTCTTGGAGGCATATAAAAATGTGGTATAACTACAAATGAGTGCATTGATGAGTTTTGTCATTGCTGATGGAAGCCTTATTTATCCTTATTTATATGGTTTGCCCATCCTTCTGGGTAGTTTATAGGGTTTGCCCATCCAACTGGCTAGTTACCCATGGAATCATTTCAATTGTCCAATTACTGTACATGATTGTATGTCTTTGAATTGTGGGAGGAAACAGGTGCTCCCAGACATAACCCACATCTACACAGGGAACCAGGCTTCCCAGCTGGCGTTTGTACCCAAGACTTAATTGGTATGAGGCTACCTATTGAGTAATGGCAGGATACTGGATCAATCACAGCAACGTGCATTGCAACATGCTTCTCCGAATTGACTACAAAGTCTGTAAGGACAACACATTTTGATATTAATATTTTGACTTTAATCTCATGATCGATGCACTTTTCGTTTCCCAGTGGCCCTAATATGCCGTTGTAGATATGAATTAGGATATTGAGTTTGAGAAGTGATAATAGAACAGCACAGAAATTTCATGGACTGACTTTTCAATGGCAGAGCAGCCACACAAACCTCAGCTTACCATGTGCAATGCCAAGGATGACGGGAAGTGATGTAATGCATGCATCTGGCTATGCATTTAAGTTTTTCTAGCATTATAAATATACAAGAATGAAAATAACAAAGCCCAACAAAAAGTCATTATTTTAGATTATTGATTACAGCAGCATTAAATAATTTGTTTGTAAATGTGCACACATTTGACTTCTGGCTATTCCAAGCAAATACCTCTGGAGAACAGGGTACAATTAATACTGAAAAGTATTCCATATTTTATCAATTGTTTAAAAACTTTAATTTCATTTACCTTTTGTGGACATGATGCTCCAAAGAAAAGTTTACAAAGATTGTTATGATTGTTTTTTTCTTGTTAAACTGCTGTAGTGAAATGAAATATACATTCCGTTATGTTAATTCCATTTCCTGCTGCTGTCTGGGCTTAAAAATGTTTATAAAAGAACTGTGTACTTTAAAAAAAAGGCTCCAACACTATGCAAATGTTTTCTGTTCTGTTTGTAGATGATGATAAAGGAAACGGACTAAAGCGTGTAGATCACACACAACTCAGGCAATCACATGTTAACCGGCACTGGATTTCTCAGCCATCATGCTTTCGCGTAAACACTCACCCGTCTCTGCCAAAATTATTTTATTTTTGTGTTAATGCGTCTGAAAATGCACCATGTATTGATTTAAAGCACCAGCTTGAACTAAATTAATCCTTAAATAAAAAAGATGCATGTTAATGAATGACCATGACCTTCTACCTTGGCATTTAAAGCATGGTCTGCACTTCTCCTGGACACATATCAATACACGTAAAAACACGAATCAATTACATTAACAACAAAGAAATAAACAGCGTTTAGTGATCGATCACGCTTGCATGGCCAGCAGAGGACAATTTTAGAAAGTCCATGTTGGTAAATTGCACCATGTCCAGACAGGTAAACATGACACATGAAATGTGGTCCCTGTTTCTTTCATTTTTGTCGTCCCATTCAGTCGTCTCATCGTCAGACTTCTTCAGTCTCTTTTCATTTAAAGCTTATCGACAAGACCGAAGCACAAGTAGATCGTGATGGCCTGTTGATTGAGATTGTAGATTTTATACTATGAAAGTGTACACTTTGGATAAAATAGTAAAACCAGCACCATTCGAGAGCATTTTCATTACTGATAAACCTTTACTGCAACAACTACTGATATGCATTCTGGAGATATAGGTACTACAAATTGCCATTCTACATAGTAGAATTCTTAATAAGCATAATGTTGATCGTTAAGACTTTGGTAACTGCCATTTTTGTTCATCTAAGTATTTTTGATTGTTTACACTACAAAAAAATCGACTAGAGAATTGTATATGTTTTAACTAAATGTGTTTTAACAGGCCAAATAATATAAAACTGGAAATACAAGGTGAACCCTGACATGTTTTCACTGTCCTCCTAATTTAGTCTAGCTGAGAGTCAGTCAAACCCATCCAAAGCTGTTCTATTTTTCTTCTTAGTCTACCAGACCTAAACACAAAAAAAAATTATAGGGAAATATCTAAGAATGTAGATTGGTTGGGACCGAGATAGCGTATTGTCCAGGTTTAGATCTAGATAAAAATGCTTGGGCCGCACTAAGAAGTTTTAAGGAAAAAATTGGTTTATATGATAATCTGCAATGGCATTTAAATGGCATGCTAGCACGTTAGAACTGACATTTTTAACTCTTCGTTTTGAAACTTGAAACAGCCTTCAAGCTGGACTGGGCACGAACACAAAATGATTGGTTGTTGTTAATGGTGGAATGAGTTGAGAAATAACGCGATCAGAGTGTGGCTCCACATACAAAGTTGATGGTAGCTACTGAAGACATGTCAGAGGAAAATCTGTTTCACTCTCCTTAATCACAATGGGTCAGCATCAACAGAGAATAAGCTTTAACACAATATACCCATATTAGATATACTGAATTAGAAGAATTTTTTTGGCAACACCATGATTTACACCAGCACCAGCAATCCCATAAACAATAAACACACAAAAGACCCAAGACAGTTTGGTAACATTATATATATTATATTGTGTTTACTTAACAAACATGATAAATGTAATTTCCGAGAAGTTAGCTGTAACAATAAAAATACAATATCTTTGTGTCCTTACATAGAATTAAGACCGCAAAAACAAAACAAGAAAACTGCCCTAAATAGTTCACAGAGAGGTACAAATATACAGTACAAATCTATTTTATTAAAAAAGGGTAAAAAATTAAAAAGGCAACGAAATATAGTCATTAATGCTTTGTAAATTTCAGGTAGGTGTAGGGTAGTCTAAGGGAGCACTTTGGGTTGACAACTCTAAGGCTTTTGTTAAGAATTAATACGTATTGGTACGGCCGTACAATAATAAAACTCACTATACAAAGTCGATACAACCTGGATTATACTCAAGGATTGAATATTACGTACACATCATTGCATATATTTTGCAGATCATCTATGTGATAAAGAAAGATGCGATCCATTTTTAAGCTGGTCATGTCACAAAGAAATTGCTTGGTGGAAAAAGGTACAACGATTTTGAACGTTTAGAATGATGTCCAATTATTGAACCTAAAAATGAATAGTATATAATCTGTTCCCAACATTATGTTCTCATAAATATGGTCCACATAATGTAGATGATGGATTATAGAAAATGTTCAAAAGCACAAATGAAGTAACAGTGCTAACAACAAATTAACACAGGATTTGACTGGGTTTTTAAGGTTGGACTGCTGTCCAAAGCCTAAAGAGCTGCACACATGATGTGCTAATCACCACGGTACATCTGAAGATCAGAGACAGACCTGTCACAATTACATTTTGAATGAAAGCGAATGACACATATCCAAAAATAATACAAGAACTCAAGTGCTTCGACAATCCTGGCAGACACTGGTTCTGTATCAGTATTAGTTAAATTTAGCAGTAAAAAGCTACCAAACATTTTTGTGATTTGTTACCTTTAACTCGATGAGACTTTTGAACATCTAAACTTAAACTTGACTACATTGAGCTAATTAAACTATTTCATGTTCTCCAGATATAGTGACATTATTTGTAACAATAAGAATGACACTACATTGGTCCTAGTGCCCGAGTAGTGTAGACAGATTAGGTGCTGCGCTTGTCCTTGCCGATTCACTGCTATTTGACACAATCTGATACAAATATCAGAAATAAGTTGCATAACTTCAATAGTAAAGAAAACAAAAATCAGATATCACGTGTCTGAGAATTGGTCGCAATCTTTATAATTGTGACAGGTCCAATCAGAAGTGCCTCTTGTCCACTCTTGAACATTGGGAACTCATTGGGAGACTCTTGAAATGACTTTAATTTTAAGGTACAGTACACATGCTTGCTGTGGCGTTTTACTTTCCCTTGACTTGTGTGTGGCCGAATGGCCGAATAAAAACATACAGTTCGTTTAAACTCACACTGTATTTATATAGATACACATGGCAAGCCAGTCAAACAGATACCATTAGACTTTTATACACATTCATTACCAATCAAAAATATAAAATTCCCAGAATATTTAACTTTATAATCTTAACAGAAAACAGTGGGTGTGACTTGTGAATGGGTGTGCCACAAATTGATTTTTACAATAAAACAGAAATATTCAGCCATCTCATCTTAAAAGATATAAATTGGATACAAATATACAACAATTTTCAGCAAACAGAATGTGTTTCTTAAAAGCAAATTCTCTTGGAATGTGTCAATGTCCATGATCATTCAAGCCACAGCCTCGAAATATCATTTATCAATGAAAAGTGTTTTTAGACTATGATCAACCTACTGACACCTCTTTTGAAATTAATGGTGGGCAGCACAGTGAGCACAGTGGCAGTCACTGTTACCTTGCAGCATGACCAATAAGGCCCTGGGTCTGGGTCCTGTCTATGTAAAGGCAGCATATTCTCCACATTTCTGCAAAATTTCAAAAACTTTGATCCAAGTACATTTCAGACATTGAATATCCATATAGGTTCCTAGCCACTCGGATACATAAAACAGTGTGTCATAGAGCCAGTCCCAAACCCAGGTACGTTTTGATTGAATTCTATCAAACATTTTGTCAAATCAATGATCAAGCAGCTGAAGAAAATTACAGTTTTGATGGACAATCAAATCAGGATCGATTTAACTCAAGGCACATAATTTCTCTTTAAAATATAATGGCATTTTTATGAATCCATGATGCCAGTCACATGGTCAAGATCTCCACGCAATTCTTCCTCAAGCATTTGTGAAGAGCAATGGTTCATTAGGTAGGGGTTGAATGATTCTGACATGACGATTAAAAAAATACATCATTTTTGTTTGTTTTTCTGAAATATCAAGATGGCAGGGGGTTTAATATTTCTGACTGTACCTGTAACTCAAAGTAAACTGAATGACAACTGAGACTCAGCCATGAGTGATTGGTCCGAGGACTGAGAAAGTCACCCGTAAGCATCTTTCATTCAAGAACGTTTCTTAAGGCGTTATTGACAAGCTAGATTATATAAAAATGTAATTTTATCTACAGACACACACATTTACACAATAGTTGATTGTTTTAACATGTTTCGCATATAGTTCAATATTAGAGAAAAGATTACAATGTAGCCGCCATAAGGGGTCGAATAAGTGCAAGACATCATTTCATTAATTAAATTAAGGGAAGTGGATGATTACAAATGGCCGGAATAAAGATAAGAAATATCTATAGGGGTGCTGTGCAATGCATGCATGCCGAAAATGTGAGGTACAAATGCACTCGTTCGAGTGTGTCTATTGTGATTACGTGATCTTAGCGAGGTGGTAAACAGTTTGAGCGATACAAGGAGCAGTAGACACTAGCACAGAAAGGACAAATGTAAAGACAGAGTAATCCCATACAGACATAAGAAAGGCACAAACATAGCATTGATTCTTCAGTTACAGTGCACAGGAACCACGAAGTCAGTATTTAAAAAAAAAAAAAAAGTCTTCCTCGAGCAGGGACTGGTAAGGCAGTGCGTTTAAGAAAAGCAGTGAGGACAGAATTAAACATTCGGAGGTACGATAATAGTGTGACACAAACAAATCAAGTTTGCTGACGATAAGAAGTATTGTGCTGACACAACACGATCAGGGTAAGATGGAAATCGAAAACAAACGTGAAGTGGCACATCGATAAATAACGCCATCACTAAATAACCTAATACGTAATAGGGATGTCCCGATGCAATACTGAGAAACTGTTAACTGAACCAAACACGTGCACCACTACATTTAAAAACCCACTGTAACTACAGCTTGCCTGTTGAGGTACGGAGTGATTACGGTAAAAACATCAGTATCAGATCACATTTAGTCAAAAAGGATTTCAAAGAACTGAACACAATACTTTTGGCTGCTCCTGGTAGGAAATGTGGGCTGCATTGCTGATTTGGAATGGTTTCCATATGGAGCTTGGGACAGAAGTGCACTAAGTGGTGCCCTGCCAATTGGTGGCAACCGCAGAGTTCCGACTAAAAAACCTATGAAGCAAAAGTAGATGATGTATGAGCAGTATCAGTCAAACGTTTGGACACACCTTCTCGTTTGATGGACTTTATTGATTGAATTCGATTATTTTACACACTTCCGAGCTACCAAAGGACTATTTGACCAAGACAGAGAAAGACTGACTGACTTGACCTAAACCTAATTATTATGACAACAGGGAGAAATGCTCAGCACCCCTGGGAACTACTTCAAGAGTCTTGGAAAACCACTTCAGGTGGCACCTCATGAAGCTGAATGAGATAAGCCAAGTGCAATGTGCAAAGCTGTCATCAAAGCAAAAACGTGTGTAAAATAATCAAATTCAATCAATAAAATCCATCAAACGAGAAGGTGTGGCTAAACTTTTAACTGGTTCCATGTATACATCGACGATTCTTGGTTGTCTTCGGTGTTATTAGTGAGCAATTACATAATAAAAAAACTGAATTACACTGGCATTTGTAAATCATTTAATACTACTGGTGTTGCTACTAACCTCCAGATTACTGCTTAGCAAACTTTAATATTGACAAAAATATATCGGGACATCCCAAATCTATAATGCTTAACAAATGTATATGTTAAGTAAATAAAGACACTTCAATGAGGGTTAGCATTTACTGCATAGCATATGCCGAGATGATTTTCAGGTATTCTCTGTATAAGTATATTGCTTGTTGCAGAAATTATCTAATGATATTAAAAGAGGTTTGTTGTGGTAGAATGACCAACCGACTGTTGTGCATTTAATTTGTTACAGTGCAGACCAGATCTTAATCATCCGCGACAACAAAAATACAAGAACCCACTGTCCGTCATGGGCTGCTGCAGCAGACTGGCGATTAAAAGTTTATCGCCGTGTCTGCTGCTAAGAAGAAAAAGACTGAGGCAGTGGTTGGAGATAAAGTAGACCTGATAAAGGCAAGCCTGACGTTCAGATGAGAAACAAAAACACTGACAGCACACGCTGAACTACTTGAAACAAAAGACCACTTATAATACGTAAAAGTCATGAAGTTTAAGTCTGTCGTAGAACAACGATAAGCAATTGATTATTGGATTAAAAAACAATTCACTAAACTATTTAAATACAAATAGGCATGGACTTTCTATGCCATTCGAGTCATCGATCTGACCTCAAACTACCACTCTATGTATGATTATTATTGGTAAGACTTAGAACAGCTGCTATTCAAAATGTGACCAATTTGTCAGACATAAGCCCAAACTCATCTGAACACTTTGCTCTTGCCGTTAAGGGTCGCCACTGCGGCTAGTGAGCCACATACAAATAATTCGGCATTTTATATATTACTATTTTATTTTACATCGGATGCCCTTCCTGGCACCCTTCTTTTCATCCGGAACTGGGTCCAGCATGGCAATGCAGCGGTTTGTGCATCTCAGTCGCTAGGATGACGGTCAGCTAACTCTGAAGTTCAGACTCTCTGCGCTGTTGTGCTATTGAAAAATTCTACCGCTCCACCAGGGAGCCAAACACATTGAAACATTCATTCTTTTAATTTAGGTGGAAAAATGTAATTCTGATCAATTAAGAGCATTGTTTGATGAAAGTAATTTGCTTAATGTTTTAATTTACGTGTTAGATGGGCGCATTAAGCATTCAGATCATTTTTAGACTCTTTTCGAACGATGTCAAAGGAATTCATCTTATAATTGCACTTCATATTCATTTTGATTGTGTTAAACATTTCTCGAACTAAATTGGTAGAAAAGTAAGATTAAACCGCAGCATATTTTCTTGGCTAATCTGTAAAGTGTCAACCTTGCCTGTCTGTGTTTTTTTTGCTCAGTTTCTTACCAGCCAATAAAAACAAAGTATTCCCTTCATGAAAGCAAAAAAAGTTCTGAATGGATTTTAAAGGTCAGTGTACATTAATGAACCATGTGCAATCATAAGAGTTTTGAGAAAACACTTTGCCAAGGACAGAAATCCTACACTGTACAAAAATCTCAGATCAAAAAGTAGAAAGAATAGAGGATAAAACCCTCTATTTGGAATTAATAATCAAACCTCAATAGAAGGTGTGCTTAGATAACCAGAACCTCAAAGTTTACGAGCTTCTCACCGTTTTGATCCCCTAAACACAAAACTTGCTAGCGCTGAATGTATAGAAGATCTATATGTTAAAAGATTGGTCGGGAAATGCATCGCACACATGGAATAAAGATAGCATGGATTGTTTCTGACACAACCGACAGCTGTCGGATCAGCAATAAAAAATCTGATCATTCTGCAGAATTTACTCTACTAAGATGTGAAAGCTGAAGGAATGCGACAGTGACGAATACCTTCACAAATAAAACAAATACAAATTTTTGATACAAAATTATTTTCCTTAAACGATCTTCGAGTCACCGGCGTCTGGAATCGAAACCTTGTTGGGTCTTACACTGGAAAGTTGGGATGACTTTGGTCAACGGCAAACACTGTCCATAAAACATAGGGGGGGGGGGGGGGACACAGTCCGAAAAATCAAATTATAGAAAAAAAAACAGCTGCGACTTACTAAAAAAGAAAGTAATTTCCTAGATGTGTCTTAGTTAGACCACGGTTTGTCTTCTGATGCTTAGAAATCACTGAACACCTGGAATGTTGTTTTACAACATAACACTAAAGCCAAAAGTCATCTCTCATCTTTAAAAGCTTTCAACGTTTTGATTGGTCGGTTGGGTTGCTTAAGAAAGAGATAAACATTTCTAGCCTATGATCAAAACGGTTAGCACAGCTGACTCTTACAACCATAAAAGGGCCAAAGTGTAGTGAATAAGTGAGATAAATGTGCCTCTTTAAACTCATTGAAAGACATTAAGAAATGTACACAAACTGTGTATAGCAACCGCACACACTGTGTAGTTTTCTAAGCAGTCCAAACTAAAAAAGAGGATTTGGAGATATATATCAGTATAAGATAACGTAAAATCCTATGGCTGTATCCCACTCCCACTTGCTACAACCATCCTCGAACGAACATTATTTGAACGACTTCCAAACGTCTTTGTCGACATAACTGTAAAATTAAATGTTGTCTGAAAAAACAAGTATAGACTGTAAATGCTTTGGTTAATGATTAACCAGCAAGAGCAAGCCAAAGAAGATGGTCAGTATCCCCATCACTCCTGACGGCAGTGAACTGGCACGAACTACACCAAGTGCTTTTCTTCAAAGCCTACACTGACTAAAATAAAATAAAATGTGTAATCTACCAATGTGTGCAAAATCTCAAAACATTCTGAGGCTACATTCTCTCTCTCGCTCCTTCTGTCCCCCCAATAATCCCCCCCCCCCGATTCCCTCCCGCTACTGCATCTGCTGCTACTTCCCGGCATTGGAGCGCCCCTCGATGGACAGTTTTACCTCCTGAGGGATGAAAGAGGGACGAGAGGAGCCTTGTGAGCTGGCCAGGCCCCCCTCCTCTCTCTTGATGGGATATCTTTGGAAACCAGGGGTGGACCAACGCCTCTGTGAGGGATTGTGACCCTCGCTGTGCAAATAATAACTGCTCTGGCTACGTGTATGCTCTGCTGAAGTCCTGTCAGATCTGAGGGGAACATCAAGGTGTCCCGAACCCCCCGCCCTTAAGGATTCGTCCTTGTCGGTCCTCTCTCGTTCCCTCTCTCTCTGAATGCGCTCGGTCCTGAGGTGGCCTTGAGGCCGTGAGTTCTGTGGTGCTGGAGGCCCCATAGGTTGGTTGGGGAGTCCTGATGTCGAGTTGGCTTTGGTGGAAGTCCTGCTGGGTGTGGTCTGCTGGGAAAGCAGGGGTGGTTTTTGTTGGGGTGTGGATGGTTGCTGAAGGGTGATGGATACGCAGACGTCACCCACTTGTAGGTGGTGGCAGGTGAGGCCGTAAAGCTGAGCTGTGTGGTCAGGACTGCAGGATGACCAGCCTTGTCCAAACACAAAGAAGGGATGCTCCGGTGGCACGTCGATGCTCACTTTGCTCTGGCGCTCACCTACAGCAAAGCGGAGAGCCACCAGTCCAGGCCTCTGGGAACTGGCACGGATGTCCACCACCATGCTCGAATCGATCTTCAACCCGGTGCTCACCTCGGCGCTCTTGACGAAATCTTGGGTCTGGAGGTCTTCCACACGCTTTAGCTCTCCTGTAGCCAACTGAATGATGGCACCCTTGGTGAAGTGCGAAGGTGTAGAAGCAGCAGGCACTGTTGGCATCTCCAATGCCACCACACACTCAGAAACACCAGGGGCATTGGAGACTTTCGGATTTTCTCCTGCAGCATTATTATTAGCCTGCCCTGGGTAATGCTGCTGATGTGGATGTTCCATGGACATAAGAAGCGGCTGACCATTAGGCAGAATCACGGTCTGACCAGCTTGTGGAGGACCTCGAACGTCCGACTGAGGGGTAGCGTGTGCAACAAAAGCTGTCCTGTTGTCCCCTTGAACGTCTCTGCTACTCTGGGAACTACGATCATGTGCAGCCTCTCTGCGACCCGCCAGTGCTGGTGAGGCAAGTCGCCCCACCACCTGCTGGACCTGTATTACAAGAAGAATTCATTATTTTTCATGACCTAGATCAAAGAAAATTAAGCTTTAAGCTTGACAATCACATTCTAGCTAATATAGTACTGCTAATAAAGGGGAGTGATGGCTTATTGGGTAGATAAAATATTGGTCTAGAGATCAAAAGGTTGCCGGTTCAAGCCCCATTACGACCAAGTTGACACTGTTGGGCAGCTGAACATGGCCCTTAACCCTCAATTGCTCAAACTTGTTTTACATTTGAAGTGCAAGTCATTATGGATAAAGTCGTCTGCTAAACGCTAAAAAACAGTGTAGCCTAGTGGGTTGAGCATTGGGCTGGGAATTCAAAGGTTGGGGGTTCAAATCCAGGCTCTGCTACACTCCGCTACACTGCTGGGTCCTTGAGCAAGACCCTTAACCCTGTCTACTGCGGCTGACCCTGCGCCCTGACCCCCAACTTCCAGACAAGTTGGGATATGCGAAGAGAAACATTTCATTGTTCTGTACATTTGTATATGTATAATGACAAATAAATTTGAATTTGATTAGAAAAATGTATGTAAAGAAATCTTAAATGCCTAGTGTGTCACATGACAAGAGTCACATATAATAAATATTTTACAACAAATATTTTGTTACAACAGATTTCGTACAACAGAATTATCTACTGTTATTAAGTTAACCTAAACAATTATTTAATGGCACAGTAGGAAACACACCGGGCAAATACTCTAAACACCTGAACAGGTCGCCAATCTGTTGCAGTGTACAGAGACAAATAAACAAAACACACACACATCGACTGGACAATTTCAGTCTCCAATCAACCTGACTCTTTGTCTCTGAACTGTGGGAGGAACCCAGAATACCCGGAGGAGACCGATATGGACACAAAGAAAGCACACAAACTGCACACACAAAGCTCCGGATTGCCTTGGATTGAATCAAAACTGGGATTTCTTGCTGTAAGCCAACAGCACTAACTACTAAGCCACCCTTCCGCCCTACATAACATTATGATTAATAAAAACATTACAGTACATAAGCATTACAGTAAATAAATGTAAACACCAAATTCAAAGAATGCTTTTAATAAAACGTCAAACATTTTTTACAGTTAGAATTTTTTTTTCATGCATAAATCTAGACTAGAAAAAACTTAAACTTTACTATAAAATAGAGAATAACGTCTCCTTTATTTGTCCTTATGCATATTCAGATGTAGAGTACAATGGAATTCTTTCCCACTTTGAAAGGAAGAACATTGGGGTCAAAGTTGATTTATACTTCTGTATCTACTTGATGGCGCTTTCCTTTTATAGTTTAGTGCCGAGATCGTATGCACTGCGAAGAAATGGACTGCCACAACGACGTAACGTTTATGAGGGTAATTTTGGGTTTCTATTGAGGGATTGTTTTTTTATATAAGCCATGATTATACATCAGTCTTTTCCATAGCAGATGTTTATTTTACATGGTTTATTAGTTATGTATGTAAATGTATTTTATCTTTAGATCTTTCTATAAATATGTCTTTTAGGTGTCTCTGTTCTTTGGCTTTATTAAAAGATGTCCACCATTAAAGCTGGTATTGCAGGTCTTTGGCGTTTGGTACTTTTTTGTACACTTTGTTAGCAGATGTTCGACAGTTATTTGTAGGGCTGACCGTGATTAATCGTTGGTCGACCAAAAAAATTACTAGTCGGCCAAATTCCATTGGTCGATGAGTCGCAGGAAAGAAAAACGCTGCGTCTCGTCAAAGGACTTCTGGGACTTTTAATTTGAACGGCGTCACAAAGGAAG
>JAOTRQ010000003.1:585578-601687 GCA_028565875.1 Hoplisoma paleatum | reverse complement strand
GGAGTCTTGCATAGTAATAAGAAATGCAGGCAGAGATTTAGCACCAAACATTTCTGGTCTTGGATACAGAATATCAACAAAAAAGCTGTTGCCGACAAAGACTGGCCAAGCTATGGTTCCTGCTGAGATGGAGCGGATGAAGATAATCGACCTGTTCTGAGTATTTTTTTGCACAGAAGCTAATCATAAAAGATTAGCAGCAAATTGGGTGGGTGGCAAGCTTCCGAAAAAGGCTCAGGTGCTACACTCAAAGTGTCGAGAGGAGGATTAAGCAGGAGTTGAAAATCCCTGCCGTTTCACTGGCCGAGCGATTCACATCAAGCCTAGATCGTGAAAGGGCATCAAATAATGATTTCTCTGTTATGAAATGCTAAATAATATGGTTTGTTCCATCTCTTACATTAAACACTACTCACTATTGTTTATTACCGGTTTATATGTTAAATGAAGGGATTATTGATTGTATGCAAATGTTATAGATGCAATAAATGCAAAGTAAAAAGCAAGATTAAAGAGAACCTGCTGTGTGCTAGTATTCGGTAGCAGTCAAGATGTAAAATGGCCAGTTCCTCTTGTTAAAGTGGGAGTGACTACATGCATTGAAGGAATGTATAGAATTCAAAGTAAATACATGCTCCCACATTCCAAAGATTGTGTTTTGAGCAGATTCAGATGAAAATGTGTAGTAAGTTAAAAACATCTGGACAGTCCAACTTGGAACTGCCAACACGGAATGATTATCTGAGTGACCGCTAATTATGAGCATCTTCTTATCTGCATTTGGACGTGTTGGCAGCTTCCAGGACGATCAGGTCACTAACATGAAAATAGGCTTAGTGTACTTGAATAACCTACCCAGTGGTCAGACCCTAATCCGATGTAGCATGTTGTTGATGTGAATGATCTGGGGAATTACTGTGGGTGTATAGAGATGACTAGAGAAAGCTTTCCCCTCTCCATCCATTTCACTTATGAATTGCTGAAGACTTCACAACTGGTCATCCAGGAACACTTGTGCACCTTTACATGACCTTTACAATGTATTAAAGAACTCAACAAAGAACGCAGTAGCCTTTTATCACATTTATACATTGTAATTTCTTATTTCTGACCTTAGCCCCAACCTATGCAGTCTGCCAAAGGCACCTCTTGATCTACCTTCAGGATCTATACACAACATTTGAAGATGCAACCCACATTGTTCGGTTGTCTCGTCCTAGCAGAACCATGCCTGTAGCAGACAGCCAATTCCGCCTTGTATAGTGCGACCATATCCTGCTACACCACCTGGGTGCCCTTCAAAGACTTTTAAAAATCATATAAGAGCTACTTTTTGTCACAGGTCAGAAGATTCTAAGAATCTTGTTTATTTTTATTGTACTTAAAATATGTATTCTCCTTATTTTTTCTTAAGCCAAACAAGCAGTTTTTACAAACAAGCAGATTGGTAGGGCAATGACAAACGTTTTATTGTCATGGGAAGCCAGTTGCTTCCATTTTACAATTCATTAATGTAATACCACTGGGCAGATCAACTGATCCACTGCTTTTATTTTCACTCACATGGTTCAACTGGCACTGGTGTGTTATCGGAATATTTTGCCTACGTGGGCATGCTTCAAATATTTCTTTCATCATAGAAGCATGTATGTAGCCTGGCTGAAAGTATCAGTGAGTCAAATTTGATTACTTGTACAGTATGTATTTTTCAAACACTGCCTTACTGAATAGAATAGACTTGAGTAGGCAGCAAATGATATAATAATGCTCACCTCTAAAAGCACTAAAGGCAAAGCACACAGACCAGGAAATTAGTTCTAACAAGAATCTCAAAGTCATGTTTTTTATTTTTGAAATTATACTTAAAATATGTGGCCTCATCCTTTTTACATAGCCACAAATAGTTTGGCAGATCAATTAATAAAACATCATTCTGTCTAGACATTAGAAGCCAGACACAACCTTTTTAGAAACTGTCGTTCATGTCATACCATTGAGCAGTTGAACTGATCTTGCAGGAAACACACACTGCTTTCATTTACACATATGAGCTCACATGTTTTTTAAACTGAGTTTGCAAAGTAGCATCCAGCATCCGATGTTGTGAATGCTCTTTTTGTTATGCCATTTAGGATGTTGGGTGTCTGTCTAGATCAGTGCTTCTCAAATAGTGGGAAACAGGGTGTGGTTCGCTACCGGAATTGGGGGTGGCACGTCTGACCCCAGGGAAGTGTAAAGTGTAATTCCACACCCATTACAGTAAGTGGCGGTGGTGCTCTCATTGTCAAGAGTGTGCGTAGTTAGTAAATCGCTTTATAGTTTACATGTTTTTAAAAATATTTAAAGTCCAGTGAACATTTTTTTCAGTATGAATTAGAAACATGTAACATAGGGTAAAATGTTCACATGTAAAATAAAGAATTTATATATATACTAGGCACAAAAGGTTTTCTTTTTCCTAGAAGGATAATAGAAATAACAGAAAATAATTGAGAAGCACTGATTTAAATAGACAAATGATTTTTTGGCACAACAATTAATGAAAGCCAAATCATACAATTAAACCAATTCTAAATAATAATTTATCATGTTGTTGCTCATACTTAATAGTTCACACGTCAGATGAATAAGACATGCACAGATGGCATAGAGCGACATCCCCAGATTGCTCCAAAGTGTAGTAAATGAGACTTTATACATAATGAAAAGATTTAATGACGAAGACTCTGCGTGTAACCTTTCTGCAGTACCATTTGGTTGCTTCCTGCGGCTGCTCCTTGATGGATAATACCCATCTGAATGTGGTGCTTTGTAGGAGCTATGGGAAATCACTTCTACATGCTGCACTTCCCCCAGGCTGCTGTGACAGGTTGATTTATTTGGAAAGAAGCAACACGCGATTGGTTTGGAGGCGGCAGCATGGAGCCTTTTTGCAGAGACTCTTCATCATGGACTCATCACTTAGTGTGCCTCATTTTTCGTCAGCACTGAAGAGTTTGGTTCAGGTTTTTGAGCTTTTTTGTAGCATGAAATGAGCTGTATTTCTGACCTGTGAGCTTTTGTGGCATAAACTTATTGAAACTTTATGTTCATTCAGTAGAATTGACAAAGGTTGATTGTATGAATGTGCTTTTGGGAATCTTGTACTTTGTCTGTCAAATACTTTGTCTTTAAATTGTGTAAGAAACAGCTGTTCAGGTCAGAGATTCATGCTGTTTTATGAGTAGTTGAATGCTAACCAGAGTACTGAAATAGATTGTAATTGTAAGAAGTAATCAGTCTAATCCAGCTAGGTCTTGTGTTTGACATTGATGCAGTGCCTGATTATTAAAGTTAGAAAAATATCAACTAGACAAGTACAAATCATGGTGCCAAGGATGGTGTCTATCACAGCCATAAATGGTACAACTGACAGTGAAATGCTTTTTTGATTGCACTGCTGCGACATAATAATAAGGGTTATCAGAATACACCTTATATTAACATACAATGTGTTCTGTTAACCCTTATTACTATTACACATAGTAATAAGGGTTAAATTTAAAATTGTAAAATAAAAAGTATAAAAATTAGATTTTATGGCCAATAAAACCGAAGTATACATTATTAACATAGTGTCCAAAGTAGTGGTTAATTGGCCAAGTGATACATAGTTGTGCATTTTAAGAGTGGGTATGTGGAATTTACTCCTATGCCAACTTTTGTAAGTACTTTTTTGACAATCATATTGGGTCATGTGGACAGAAGCTCTATAAAGCATCTCACATGCCAGAAGAATCTAAGAATATTAAAATACATACCCTCATCCTTTTACATAGAATTAAGCAGTTTGGCAGAGCAATTAATAGAACATCATTCTGTCTAGATAGAGAAGCCAGTCACTACCTTTTTAGAAACGTTCATGTCATACCACCGAACTGATCTTGCAGGAAGCACACACTGCTTTTATTTCCACAAATGAGCTCGCATTTTTTAGTCTTCAGTTTCCAGAACAGAATGGCTTGGGATGCCAGTGGCTTTTTAAAGTAGCATCCAGCATCCAATGTCGTGAATGTTTTTTGTCATGCCATTCAGGATTCTAGGTGTATGTCTGAATAGACAATTGATTTATTATGGCCAAACACTTTATCAAAGCCAAATTATACTATGAGACCAATTTATCTAATAATCTAATTATAAAGACTTCAATAGTTCACACACAGATGAATCTAACAGGACAAACAACACGTGGGCTACAAAACATTCGAAAAGTAGATCTAGCTCTTTTCATCGAAACCATGATGTTTCACAGATCAACTCTAGTAGTATTACATTCTGCTCGTGCTATAACATGCATTCATGCAGCTAGTAATTAAAAGAACACACAAGAAGCTCTGCAGGGACTTGGTTGTGAAAAGTATGTGCATGTTAGGTGTGTGCTGTTTGCTGATTATTTATTTATTTTTCTGCTTAATCTAAACTGCACTGTATGTGGTTTGTAATAAAATAGCACTAATTGTTTAGATAAATAAAAGACAATCACAAATAAAGCATTTTATTTTATTTATGTTCTTCGGAGAACTTCAGTTTAATGTTGTTATTAATATTAAACTTCAGTTTAATGTTACAAAATTGGTAGAAAATCATATTGTGAACCCAGTATGATGAATTGTTTTATATTGTGGGTTATGGGTTGCCTGATTACATTATTTATTTAATCAATTTAGATTAACCAAGTTTAGATGACTCGGCTTGTCAATTGACTAGTTAAAATCTATCTATTCGTTTATCGTCCGTTTTCCCAGTTCCTGGGGTAGGACATTAATGTTTGGAGCAGAGTTTTCCATCCGGATGCCCTTCCTGACGACAACCACCAGTAAGTGGTGGAAACTTGCGTACCTGGAGGAAACCCACGCTGACACGGGAAGAACATGCAAACTCCGGATAGAAATGACTAGTTAAAATAGCTATAGATAAATAAATATAAAATAGTTGTTTTTGAAAGCCCTCATAAAACATGTCTTTATAAATATTGCTTCGTTCTCGAATCAAATAAAACGAAAAGCTTAACTTGATTAATAATGTATGCATTTTAGTTATTTGTGTGGTTTATATGCTTAAAACTAAATATTAGGAGTATGGAAAGCAGTTAATCAGACTAAGGAATGTTTAGTCTTAATCTTAAAAGCTAATATTAGAAATCTATTATGAATAAGAGACTTATTATAAATGAGTCGTGACTCGGTGAACCAGTTCAGATTACATTTACAGCAGACGTCTTTATCCAAAGTGACTTACAGTATATTTACAGTTACAGTGTAATGAAGGTTAAGGGCCTTACTCAAGAGCCCCAAAACAGCGGTTTGATTCAGTGTTTTTTATTACTAGTCTTGTTAACCAGCTGGTACATACAGGGAGAACTTGTAACTGGAATTCGCCTTAACTGGGATTCGAACTCGGGACTTCTTGCTGTGAGGGAACAGTGCTTACCACGAAGCCACCATGCTGCCCACGTGCCACCTAGAATAGCATGAATAAGTGGTTCTTCTCAGACATGATAGCTGCAAACACACACCTGTCAGATTAGCACAACACAGCAGGACTCCACAGAGCCTCTATCTAGCTAGTAATGCACAGCACTTAATGTGAAGGAAATGAGTTCAGGACTGCCTGCCTGAAAGTATTATTAAATTATGGCTGAAGCTTCTCCTAGAAAGAGATGATATTATTTACCGCTATCTGCTGTTCCACGCCATGAAATCAGCCAGCTGCTTTGGGCTATTTTTGTGAGGGACCCCAGCTGGACCATTGAAGGACCTGCTAACTGTTGGATATTACATCCGTCCTGGCTTTCTGTGTTACAGTGGCAGCAAGTCCCAAAGCTGTGAGGACGAAAGAGAATCAAGACTATGTGCTCAAGGGAACCAAAAGCAATGTGCACTAATGAACAGCCCCACCATTAACCGAAATGGTTCCCTCATGGTGTGTAATTATCCAGAGTGCTTTGTCAGCTAAAGACAATGGTTCCGAGACAAACTGAGTACTTTTCACTTCATTAATGTTAATGACTTTATATAGTAAATGTGTAATAAATGCTCATCGATTATGGCAGACAATATAAAACATTTATCTTCAGTAGGCTCTTTAATGTAATTAACCACGATTAAAGGTAAAGATTAATCTCAATTAATCGACTATCTGTAATCGAATAACTATGTTTATGCAAAATTTTATTGCTAGGAAATGTTTATTACTAAAAATGTCCACAAGCTTTCTATCCATATTTCTCTCCAAGTTCATCTAGTCTTTAAGGGCTAATTTATACTTCGTGACACAAACCCCAACCGGACAGCCTTTGTGTTACCCCAGAAGGAGCTCCGAAATGTGAAACTTCTTGTAAAAATGGCACAGATCAAGGAGTATGGCGCACACCACAAGCAGAGCACGATAGCCATCAAAACAACAGTGCATGCGCTTGTGAATATAGTTTTTGCTCTCTGCCTGCTGCATATGGAGGTGTCTTGATATTTACTTCATGTTATTTGTGCTAGAATATGTAAAGGCTTTTATTGTTCAATGTTGATCAGTGATAGCAATGACCTTGCTGGAGGGTAAACATAAACACAACCAAACTCTCCGAAACTTGATTGTGCCGGTGAATTTCTTCGTGGGGCTTTAACATATAAATATAAAAAGAGAGCAACAACGTTAAGATGACTGCTTTCTCTTGCTGTTAGGGATCGTTTTTTTAGGAACGCTTACAAATGCCACAACACACCACGAGGACTCACCAGGGCAGGTAGTTTTAACAAAGATTTATTTATGCTGGTGTATATATTTTATCATTATAATTATAATATTTTTTAAATGTCATAATGTGTATGTTACTATGTACATAATGCCATAGCTCTAAGGAACATGTCAAGTGACATACTGATGTTCTACTGATTTTACCAGATATTTTTGCACTTTTGGTAGATGCGAAGTACATTTCATTATTTTATACCTTTACAGGGCAAGGGGCAATAATAAAGTTGAATCTGTTTAGTTGGATCGATCTAGAAGAGAAATGTATAATTTACAACTAAGTACACAAATTAGTTCTTTTTTTAAAGTCCATTCCTAATTCAGCAATCCAGCTGCTTAGCTGTAATTGTTGTCTGATCATTTCTGCACTATTCTCATTCATGCTGCATTTTACAGTCGAAATGGAGTTAACACTCAATTAGTGAAAACCATTTTTTCTCGCAAACTATCTTTTATATCAGGAGTTACAAGACCAGAATTATTGTTCCCTAGGAACAGAACAATTTAAAGCCCTGACACACATCTCATGATGAAAACATCCATTAGTGTTAACATCATTTCGTCTCATCCTGTATATTATCTAGAACAAGCCCTTATGACCGTTAAAACAGATAAAGGTTTGAAAGTAATTTGAGCTGTTTTAAGTCCCAAGGACTGAAAAACTGCATTGAGATGACAGGCATGAATTATCAATTAGGCTATCGATTATTTTTGTTATGCTTTGGGCAATCTATTAATGAGTAATCATATAAGAAATACTTCTGCTTTAATAAAATGCACCAACATTTTATAAGATTTCTCTGTTTGTAATCATTGCATCTAGCCGTTTAAAAGAACATTTTTACATGGTCAAAACAAATGCATCAAAATCTAATTTATTTAATAATAATGTATCCATTGGGGTGGCTTAGTGGTTAGCAAGACGTCCCAGGTTTGATTCCTGGGTCAGCCTGGGAAGGATTTCTGTGTGGACTTTGCATTTCTGTGTCTGCCTGTGTTTACTCTGGTCACTCAGTTTTTTTCTCACAGTTTTCCAACATGCAGGTAAATTGAAGATATAAAATAGTTTGATCCCCAGTAGTAGTTCCCTCACTCGACAATTATGAAACGGCGAAAGCCGCCGGATGTCGCATAAGGGATGTAAAAGAATAGATAGATTGAACGAATCCATTAAAAAATTGTAATCACTTTTTTTTGTGCAATTTTCAATACACCGTAAACAGAACATAACCTCGTCATATTTAACAATTACTGTACGGTCTTGACCAACCTCATTTTGCTTGGATAATGTTGTAACAGATCACCTCATTCAATACAGTGCTACTGTTTCACAACTGACCTAGTTAAATACATTTCACCAGCATATCAACACCGGTCCCGGAGGCTTGTTAGATCAAGCAAACAGCTAACCCAGATTCATCCGATTCATCAGATTGATTGGCATGGCCAGGCTCGGATCTGCAGCATGTGGTCTGAGGAGGTGGAAAGGCATGTTTATTTAGTTTGATGAGTCCTGCTCCTTGTGTGAACAGAACCAAATGTGTTCCACTCACCAGACCTGATGTTGTTTTTCTGACTCTCCGTGCAGTCCCCTTTATTTTCGATATTTCTTTTTACATAATCAAGTTACGTTGCGGTACATCCGCTTTAAAGACCTGGTGTAAGGTCAGAACCCCTGGTTCTTTGCAAAGTTCATGCATCCATTCTGAAGAGGAATTACATGTGACAAGATAAATCTGATTAAGAAAATGAGCTTCATATTTATTTCCATGGAAACAAATGCCGGATCTGACAGTGAATCATTTAACAGAATTATCTATTATTTTTCCTTCTCACATGCTTGAACACAGTGTCCCTGTTCCCATGCAAATGAACTCATTTTAAGGCAGGAAGCTGCAGAATGCACTCATTCATTTTAATTAAGTTAAGAGCACAAAGCTCTTGCCTTTCACTCTGTGCCCAGAGCATTCCATTCCCTGTTCCTCACATAGGGTGCATGTCATTTTGCCTCTTCTTCAGTGATGATTCTCTATTACTCTGCATCCCTAGGGGCAAGGAGAGGCGTCAGCGAGAAGCACAGCTATGGAGGGTGACTGCCTCAGCTGTGTCAAGTACCTCATGTTCATCTTTAACTTCTTCATATTCGTAAGTACCTCTAATTGATCTTGTCAGGAAAGCTGTCTATACTGCTAGCCGACCCTTTATAACATTCCTCTTAACCTTTAAGGCCAGAACATCCTTGATTGGCTGACGGCATTCGATTCCTTCAGGCATAATGCAAATTTAGAGGCCCCAGTATAATGATTTAGGACGTGTTGGAGTGGGTTTTTCACCTCCTGTTTTCTTAAACGAGTTTAATAGGATGTTTTGAGAGGTGTGTTGCCAACAAGTCTTGTTTTCCGAAAACCATATGTGCTTCAAAAGAAGCTGTAAAACTTCTGAACTATCCAGGTTGCTACCGACAATAAACGTTTAAGCTTTTTCAACAGGAAACACATTCATCTTATGCCAAAACATCTTTCATCACTTTATGAACTACTTCCTTTGCTTGGATTTCTTTTGTATTAAATGTTAACACAATCTTAACTGTTTTTATTTAAAACTTTGCTCTTCCACTCGATGCCTGTATGTTGAATAGAATAGAATTGCCACATTATGCCAGTTTGGTGTACAGCTATCATTTTATTTTCAATTTTTCTTCAATAGCTTGGTGGTGCTTTTTTGCTGGGAGTGGGCATCTGGGTGCTGGTCGATCCTACCGGCTTCAGAGAGATCGTGGCAGCCAACCCACTGCTCTTTACAGGTGTATATGTGATCCTGGCTATGGGTGGAATGCTTTTTCTGCTCGGCTTCCTGGGCTGCTGTGGAGCTATACGTGAAAATAAGTGTCTACTACTGTTTGTAAGTATATTTTTACATTTTTGACTTTGTTTGCAAAGCCTAATAGAGGCGCATACATTTAGATCAGTAAGAAAAGTAAAAGGGGGTTGGTTGTAAATGCAAATTATGCTTAAAATCAGAAACAGAGTAGCCTATGATCAAAGCATAGCTAAAACGGTGCATATAATACTGTGTTCGAATGACCTTAATTTAATGCAGAGAAGAATGCTAATTACTCTTGTGTGAGCACAAATTGAAAAACATTACACCTATTTGCCATTAGAGTAAGACACATCAACATTTTCTGAAAAAAAAAAATAGGTAGACAGAGTATAGCTGCCATTAAAGCACAATTCCTTATGCATGGACATGTACATCTGGAGCACCACTAAATGCTGACCTTATTCGCACAAACTCAATTCTGTCCCCCTTTATTATATTTAAATACGATTCTTACATTGAGACTGGGATCTGTGAGCAGTTGTGGGACATTAAGCAATTAGTCTATCATCTATCGTTTCAACTTTTTTAAGTGACCTGCATTTTGTCCATGTTTTTTTTATTCATGGCGGTTTGGGGGAGTTGCTAGACATGACGAGTTGGTCAATTGAATAAAAAATTATAGACGAATGTGGGTTGCTTCAAAAAAGGAGCATTCTACTAATTGTGATCATTAGAAGTGTGATGAATAAAATAACATTTGTGAGGTGTGGCATTAGATGATCAATGGTCTTCCAGCGCAAAAAATAATATTGCTGTGTCAACGTGTCAGTCCTTTATTTAACGTGATTTAATGTTTACACATTTTCTTAACTGTTACTTCTTACTCAGTTTTTCCTGCTCATCCTTATCATATTCCTGGCAGAGCTGGCTGCTGCCATTTTGGCTTTCATATTCCGGGAGCATGTAGGTATCTTCAGTATCATTTCTCATGTAATTAAGTGAAGACACTGTTATAGTTTTCAGTTCTAAATGATTGTGTCTCACTGTGCATTACCAGCTCACCAGGGATTATTTTACAAAGGAACTTAAGGCGCATTACCAAGGTAGCAACAACACCGACGTCTTCACTACCACTTGGAATACCATCATGAACACTGTAAGCAAGTTCATTCCATAAAACAAATCTGTTCCTTATATCATTTGGCTTTTTAGTATCGATGCTTAAATATACCACGTTTTGCAGTTCGAATGCTGTGGAGTAAACAGTGCTGACGACTTTGATCATCAAAGCCGCTTTCGACATTTGAACCCCAGCAGAGCCGTGCCCGAGGTCTGTTGCCAGAGGAACGACCAACTGATGAACGTGGAAGAATGTCTCCGGGGTATCATGCCCAATCACACCAAGGTTAGTAGCATCTGCTCAACTACTCTGACTACTCTCTTTAAAATGTAAAGTAAACAATATAATATAAACTGAAGACTAGACTTGATTAAACTGAAAGTATAAACTGGCATACTGTCCGTGTCACTGAAAGATAGATGGTGTGTATGGATTTTTCACTGTATATTAGATTTGGAAAATGAGGTCATTATAGAGCCGACTGCCAAAGCAAATGTGTTCTGTACCAACCGGTGCTATTCTGCTGTTTCTTCGGCTGTAATAATGACACATGCTCTCTTTCTTCAAACAGGGCTGTTATTCAGCAGTGGTGGATTATTTTGAGACATACATCTATATAGCTGGAGCTCTAGCTATTGTGGTCTTGACCATAGAAGTAAGTTTATAATATTGATTTTTGACAAAAAAAAAGAATTGTGTTTATCATTATGATGACATTATGTTACTGGGTTAGTCCAATAGTGCTACAAGTCATTGCACATTTGTGCCACCTGCTTGATAAATTAGTTACAGCTTTGGTTCAAAAGGGCAGCCGCCATCTTGCTTAAGGCTGATTTACACATCTGCAAACGATGACATCGCCTCAACACCGTTATTTTCTTTGTATAGTTTTGTATCAAGTCATCTGCACTGCAAAGTAATTCACCACCAAAACATTAGATGGCAGTGAGTTTCTGAGGTTTTTGGCACATTTGTGTTTACTCTTCTGGAAGGCGACGAGTGAGAAAGGTCGTCTATTGATTAAACAACAAAAAAACTGATTGATTGAACAACAAATGCTTTTAAATCTTGGATCATAAACAAGACATTGTAAACACAACCATGTGCAGTGAGCAAATACATTGACTATAAGCGTACACGCTCACATACACATTGTTTTGATGACTAATAGTGCTTCCCCTTATCGGTTGTGCCGCTACTCTTTGTAGTTTTGAAGGTACATATTGGAATACACAGAGGTTCTGCAGATGGGCTTCACATTGATGCACAGGTTTATAAAAAAATTAGGTTGGATAATATTCACAAAGCCCATCTCTTCAATTGTTTAAACCAGTAGACCCAGACTTATATATACCAAAACTGTTTTCATAATAGATCTGACTATATTGTGCACTTTAATATATATATTCTTATACAGTGGAACCCCGGTTAACAACCACAATCCGTTCCGAAAGGTCGGTCGGTATCTGAAATGTTCACTATCCCAAACACATTTCCCCATAAGAATGAAAGGAAATAGAAATAATTGGTTCCCAGCCCCAGTTACTCACTAATATATGAAAATTACAGGATCTACAGTGTAGATGTAACTACAAAAGTGGAGATTCATGAAAATGTGAGTTAAATAGGTAAACCAACCTAAATGTCCTTCTTTTGAATCATCGTTTCTCTTGTCTGAATCTTCATCAGACGAAACATTTTGTGAGGGAGGGCATCTCTTCTTCCTCTTTTTGCGCAGTGATGGTTTACCGTCTAAAAACACAAAACAAACATAATAAACAAGAACCTTGTACAGAAGTATTATCTATAAGGTGGTCTCATACCTGATTTCTCTCTTTGATCCACTGATCCACTGGCTTCTCTGGTGTCATTGTGAAGATCCTCACATTCAGCAGTAACTGGAATCTGAACCTGTGAGCAGGATGCTCCTTTCCTTTCGTCAGATTCAGAGTCTGGAAATCATTAAAAACATTAGTTACCAGTAACACGTCTGTTTAAGTGAAGCATAAACAGTCCACGGAGCAAACGATTCAAATAAAGTAAATGAGCTGATGCATTAGAAGGTAAAATACCTGATTTTTCTTCATCTGAAGAGTTGTACTTATTCTGGGTAGCCAGGTCATCCAGCTCCACCTCCTCCAAAGATCGTCCAAGATAAGTGTGGTTTCCTTGCTCTATAGCAATTAACAATTTGCTAATTTTGGCTAACTGTATGGTGTTTTCAGACAATCTATAATATTCACGATGAACTCGTATATCATGACCCATGAATTTTGCAACTTGATCCATCTCTGACTTTTTTAAGTTCATCATTTGGCACAGCGTTGCAATGTGCTTTCGTAATTTGGTCGAGGTTAAACGCTCCGGATATTTAGCCTGGCATTCAACTGCGAAATGTCTAAGACAATCTGAGCCTCTTATGTTGTTGTTTCCAGAAATTCTTGCAAATACGTAAGGGTTTTTGTTAGAAACACCAACAGCATTTCTATATTTTATTAGAATGTCCAGTGACGACTCCATGTCATGAGTAAGAAGCAGGGGGACTTTTCTGTCTCTCTTCCCACGAATCTCCAGTCTGGTGAAGTTGTTGACAAGTGACTTTTCAAGTTTAGACAAGCTATTAAATATTTCTGGGTGAGCTGGGGCTTTGCTGCGATTTTTGTAAGTTGTCATAAGTAATTTTGAAGCTTCTCCTTCCCTTCTTCTGTTAAAAAGGATTATTTGTGTGAGAAGACTCTGACACAGTTTCTTCCAAGCTGAAACACTGAGCACACTGGACAGTTCTTTCACTGCATCTGTTTCCAGAACTTTAAGGTGCTTCTGCATCTTTATGATGTCTTCTGTCAGGGGAATTATTTCATCTTTGTTCCACTTGGCTGTTTTCAGTGTATGAAGTGCACGCCCTGATATGTAGGTGTTCCATTGTGTTTCCATCAACTCAATGAACAGCTTTGCATCTTTCTCCTTGTTTTCCTGCCCATTCATTAAGCTTTCACCAATCAATATTTGAGCAGCTCTTTTAAGTGAATATCCAATTTTACATGCCAAAGAGGGTTTCTTATACACATTCTTCTCAGCCACAAACCCACTGGCTTTTCTGGTTGCTTTCACGACAGATTGGAATTTTCCTGGCACAAGAACATCTTGCAAACTATATTCGATTTTATCCACCTCTCTTGCAGCAATTAAAAACCTGCCAAGTTCTCGCATTTTCTGACTTATGTAAATATGCTGAAATTTGTTTTGCCCATGCTTTTCAAAAAGAACATCTCCAAATTTACAAATCAGAGGGTCTTTTTTAATGCAAAAGCTAATATCATCCTGCTGCATGTTGTGCAAGATCTCCTTGCAGCCTTCAGATGCTGAGGAGGACACTGGAAGTAGATGTGATGAACATGACTGAATCTTTGTTCTTTCTTTTAGATTCTTTTCCTTCTTTACCCTGCATGAAGCTTCATGCTTCCACAAGTCTGTTTTAACAAAAAATCCCCAACAGTGGGGACATGGCAAGTAATCCTTTGGATGTGATTTGGATTCTGGTTGCCGCCAGGTGATTATCTGGCCCTCACCCTTCTCCAGAACTTCCACATTATGTTCATAGTTTCCTTTGTTCCGAATTTCTTCGATCAAGGCTAATCGGTGCTTCGTGCCTTTCTGATAGCTTAGAGCCCGAGCGACCTCCACTTCTGCACTGTGTTTTCTTTCCAAATGCCGAGCAAGTTTGCTGTTTGGCTTCTTACAGTAAAGGCAGAATTGTTTTTTATTCCAAACTCGATTACCTTCAGCAGTTTTTCTGCTACGATTCACTGTAATCTTTTTTTTCTGGGACGTACCTTTCTCACTGGATGAGCTTGGATGAGTTGATGAGGAAACTTTAAACTCATCGATAATAACAGTATCATCACTGTCCTCTTCAGATGCCTATAATAGAGTAATTAAAATGATGAATTAGATCAAAATCTTTATGAATTATGGAGTCAATGACTAAATCTAGTTACACACCATTTTGATTGGATGCACCGCGCCAACAAGCTTTTGAGTCTTCTTGAGCTGAAAAAATAATTTCACTTCAATATGCATTATTTATGTATGAACAGTTTATTAATAATGTATAACTAATAATGTGTAATAACCGTTAATAAAAAAAAAAGTTCAGTCTGTAAAGAGCTCTACAATCAAACATCATGTTTAGTAAGATTTAATATTATTATTATATATTTATTCAGATAAATCTTTGATCTTTATTATAGTAAACAGTATATCATACTGTAGTATAAAGACGAGTCTGTGTGGTAGCATAAAAACATACTGTGTCATTAACAATTTGATTAAATTATAGTAAATAAAATATGAATTTATTAAATAATTTTAAATGTATTCATTTCTTAAATAGCCATAACATTAGAATCATTTATTTTAATGTGATGAAATGATGTCGCACTTTTACAATAATGACGGATTATTCACTAAAATAAACACTAAAACACATAACACGTTTATTTTTATTATTATATTAAATGTGCGGGAGTTAAAGTCTTTATAATCCTGACTTTTTAATCGAGAAGCGGGTCGTGTCTCAATCCGACCTATATGTGCTCTACACTAGAATAAACGCAATACACATAATATCGAAGTAGACTCGAAACAAGTGCACTATTTACCAGAAACAATGCAATTTGGGACGTGTTCGTCACCGCGTGCGATATCGCAGATTTAGCACATTTAGAGGGAAAACAAACATAAAAAAACGAATAATTTAACCATGTATTAAAGTAAATTTTTAATTAAGGTTAATTAAATATAGCTAAGTACTTAGTAGATGATAAATCACTAGTGTACAAATTCACAAAATACAGATGTAACTAATAAACATCTAAACATATCATTTCTAAACATCACAACACACTTTAATAAAAAACATTTGATATAATACTAATTTAAATGAATGTATATATAAGTATATGAGACTACTTACTGAGTTGGTGTGACACCTTAAACAATCAGAAACACACTGAACTACAACACTGAGGTGCAATGCTAACTAGACTCACGTGATCACTGATCACTCCCTAATCACAATCACACCTATACACACCATATTAATAAACAAAGATATTTCTTACCTTGTTTAGCAGTTGTGTAGTCTTTTCTTGATCCTCAGCATCTCGAACACTGCACCATTTATTGTATTTTATTTCTTGTTTTTTGTGATGCTCACGTAGAGCCTCCATCCGTCTTATAAAACGATTCATAATTAATGATCAGAGCTCCAGAATCAATTTCAGTCCAGGACTATTTAACATTGTGGGTTACCGCCTGACAACATGTGTACCTATGTGTTTAAGTATGCGTTTACTATACACACTCACACACACATTAT
>JAOTRQ010000003.1:574314-585478 GCA_028565875.1 Hoplisoma paleatum | reverse complement strand
TCCAATATAAGACATACCCCGAAAGTAAGACATAGTGGGGCTTTTGGGGATAAAAAGAAAGTAAGACACTGTCTTACGTTCGGGGAAACACGGTAGTAAAAACAGAGTCATAAGATAAATCCACTGTTGTTGTTTTGAAGGGAGGGATTCCCCAAAAACGTCCAGGTTTGAAGAAACCTGAACTGAACCGGTTTAAGAACCAAAGTCAGGGGTTGAAGCTCAAAAGTGGTCTCTTAAAGAATGTAGGCACTCTTATAGTGTAAAGTTCTTTAGCTGTGATCAACTTTCGCCCGCGCTCCCCTGTCTCCAGACTGTGGTGACTTTGTCCAGGTGCAATATGGCCTCTGAAGCCCCAGCTTTAACCTCTGTTATCTGGGTCTCACTGGCTGCCTCGTTCCAATGTGATGTTTTTCTAACCTCATCTGAGGCTAAAACTGAGCCTAGTCAGTCGGATCAAGTTTTCAGTTCTATTCTTAATATCACACACACCACCTTCAGGTCAAGTTTGTTACCAAGATATGTAGAACATTTTTCTTTTGTTAGTAATTAAGCAAAATATTATTCTTTGTTATTCAATAGTTTTGATTATTGTGGTTGCTTTATTTCTTAAAATAGAAGGAACGGGTACTACACTTGATATTGATATGATGGTTTTATACATTTTGTTACCCACATGTTTATAAGTATTTTGATAGGCTATGAACACAGATATCACACAAATGCATTCTTGTAACATCAGTAAAAGTTTAGCTTTCAGTTAAACTCTAATAAACTCTAATAACTCAATTAAAGCTGAAACATTAACTCATCTGGTCAAAGACCATCTTATATTTTTGTGTTTCTGCTCAGATTTGATTCCTTGGTGTGTTTTTTTGCCTTTTAAAGCTTCTTCGGGACTTCAGTCCATTTAGCTATATTCACATGACTTACTGTTTACTGTAATATTGTTTTTCACACAGTACCATATAAAGGCTTGAACACTGGTTTCATATAAAATATCTTAAGATTCACTTTTTTCAGTTTTTTTTTTACTTTAAAATGTATTCAACAGTCAAAGGTGAGATGTGAATTATTTGCTTTTTGAGAAATAAAAAAAACCCATAATGATCATTATGTGTGCTGAAATAAAGAAAAATGCATAGCAGATATGCCAGTTTCTTCTCGCCATTTGAGCACACCTCACTTCTATTACTAGACCTTGTCACCAAGCCATCGTCTCACACCTACCCCCACTTCCTTCGATGGAACACTCGCTCTAACACAAAAGTGTGCCATATTGCTATGTGCTCGTTAGTGACAGAGAAGTTTAAAGTGTGTCAGAAGAGCATAATTGAATTGTTTTTAATACTGGAAGTGTAATGTGACGTTTCCACCCTTAGTAAGGGTATTTAAAAAAACTGCCCTGAAAGCATAAATCATTATAATGGAATTTTATGATTAACATATTATTAACATGAATGCTTTTATGTTGGGAACCCGAATGTGCTAAATAAGTTAAAATGTATTTTCCATCTTTTCCAATAGGTAACGCCTCGTAAGAAGTTCAAGTGCCCAGAGTGCGCAGCAATTGATGGGCTGTCCTTAGACCAGACACACATGGTAGAAAGGTACAGAATTAAATGTCTTGATTATGTGCAGGACAAAGAGAGCTCTGGCAGCTCTCTGGACTTGGCATGGCTTTTGCTTGCATCTATAACACATTGTGTCTTTCCTTCAACAACAGCTTCATTGTGGCCCTTGGGTATTCAGCAGCCAAAGATATAAGTCCAAGACAGATTGCATTGTAAAGCCAAACTCAAAAAGTGCTTAGTTCATGCAATGCCAAAGAACAGAAAACGGCTTGCATAAGTCTGTAAAACCTTTTCTGCGCAAGATACAAGGGAGCCTCAAAACGCTTTCACACGTTGATATTCTCATTTTAAAGCCAGATGAGGTATTGAAATGAGACATCGTATAGTTCAGATTTGGCAGCAATTGATTTCCATTGAAATAAAAAAGTAATCACTATAAAAGGAGAACAATGCTGTTGATGCGATGGCATCGTTTTCCAACGTAGCGTTTTATTGATGTTGATAAGTATAAATCATCCTTTAAAGCTCAATATGACTCTTACTTTTATTGTTTTTTGTATTATATTATGCTTCTTTGTCTGTGTAATGATTTACATTCACAGCAGGTCCTGGGTTCTTTTCCCTGTGTATTTTTTGTTTGGAGTTTGCATCTTCTCCCCGGTGGTAGGCATGCTGGTAAGGTAAACTGCTAATACAAAATTGTCCACGACTTGGGACCTGTGTAACAATTAAACGGACCATTTCCGGGCATGAATATTTCCGGAAGTGTAAAATATGACATTAAAAGCTTAATAAATAAATAAACAATTATGCATCTGGTAAATTAGCGAGTAGACAATTAGTCTCTTGTCTAGAGAATGAATCGTATCATTTGTACGTGCTGTCCAGGTACAGGTCTCGCTAGGTTTTCTGGTTGATAGGTGTAACCTACACCTACTTTGGAGCACTGTGATTTGACACACCTTTCTAATATGGTCTGCTTTAAGAGTCTGGTTCACTTTAGTCTTAACAAGTACATGACCTTGGAATTAAGTAAGCATTGTTACTGCTAGAACCCGGCTCCTCAGGCCATGCCCTGTTTTGAGTCTAGACTTGTGTGATGGATGGGGTTTCTCTGGTCACGCTTCTTACTTTTAATGTTTCCTGCCGTAAAAGTGGTTCTTACCCTATGTAGACTGAACTGTGAGAGTCATGACAGCTTTAAAATAGCCCAAAATAATCTCTTCAGATCATCCCGTCTATGGCTTTTACATCTTCTTTTACACTTGCAAAGTATTTTAATGCTGTTTCTTAAAACTTTGTCTTTCTTTCTTTGTCTTTAGGTCAGAGTGCATAAACAAGTTTGCATCAGTATTTGGAACCATGCCTCTCAAGGTGGTCGAGCACCGTGCCGATCCAGTCCTATATAAGGATGACTTTCCTGAGAAACTCAAGAGTTTTCCAAACATTGGAAGTTTATGAGAGAGCTCCACTTGTCTCTGAACCACACTGCCAAATCTGTAGCACTTACGGACACATTTTTTAAAAGTGCCCGTCTTCTGGATATTGATGTGGCAGAGGATCATGTGTAGTAGCTCTGTGTGTTTTGTGTCCTGTGAAGGAAGACACAACTGGAAAGCAAAAAACAAGATGGACAGTGCATAACACTGGGACTTAAGTTTTCTTTTTGGGTATAAAAACTGAAATCAAGTCGTTCCTTAATGCTCTTTGAAAACGAATGATGTTTTAAAACATTAATACTGCGTGTGTAAGAAAACCTAGTGAGCCAACTTGCTCTGCTTTCAGACACAATAATGCGGCATCGATTACTAAAATTACATCAGTTTTTGCTTACTAAGTGAACACAGTTAGCTTCTTGCCATTCAAACCAATGACATTGTACCACATAGGCTAGCATGTCAACTAACATCTCCTTCCGTGTGCCAAAACTGGCAAGTTCAAATTTGCAAAGACGTACATGACCCTTTAATATAGAAACATTAATACATTTTTAAAAAGAATGATTTTTTTAAATTTATTTATTTACATTTGAAAAAAATCAGGCTGTTACTCTGCATTTGTTCAGCATATTTGTACATGTTTGTGTATATATTTATATATATTTTTTTGGTTTAGAAAAGTTGTCACACTGAATGATGAGACTGCTGCTCTTTCATAGTTCTTGAATATTGACACATTTGAAGGTGTCGAGGATTTCAAACTTCCTATTCGTGAGTAGGTATATGATTATGTAAAAAGCTGTGAGAGCACCCATCGAAAGAAAAAAATGTTTTTGAACATGTGGGGATGTCTGTGTCCCTTACAGTATAACGTTAATACACGGACTAACAAGGAATCTTAGCTGAAGCATAAATAATTGGGAAAGGCTTACTTAATTATAAACTGTAAACAAATGCTTTATTTAAGTTACATGTGTTGCAGAATTTGTCATTTTGGCGATGCAAGTGTTCGAATGATGCTTTTCAATAATTTGATCTACATAGTCGGTTCTATGATGAATTAAGCGCGACAGAGGTTTTCTTCTATCATTTCTTTGGGCTGTTTAGGAAAGTTCTTGTTAATTGTACAGTGAATTATAAAGGTATATGCCAGTAATAACATATCACAGTTAAGCTTGTATTCTGATCGTAGTCTGTGAATATGACCGAATACCAAAAGTATTTATTTTTTTCTAAATATATTGTTCATTTTAATCCAGTTCTTGTAAAAACGAATATCATTATTCAGACTAAATACTTATTTCTAAATAATGTAGGTTGGAACACATGATACACAGCAATATATGATATTTTATTGTTCTCATTGTTTGTCCTTTTAAGGCCTTTCATGAATTACCATTCGTCATTTAACATCATTGATCTCTGTAACTATGAATTGTTTTGTTGTCTGTCTTTTTTTTAGCAATTATTTTAAATAATAAATGGTGTTTCTAAAAAAAGGAATCAGTGGTACTGTAAGCTTTTTTCATGCTTTTTGTTGTTTAGGGGAAGAAGCAGATGTCTGGATGTCTGAGCTCTGTGAATGATTTAAGTTCAGGAGCCTGCATGTCTGAGATAAATGTATTTCATCTCTATGGGGAGTGGACTCGTGAAGAGAAATGGAGTCTTGGTCTGGATGCTTCCTGACCAAGAACCAGAAAATCTGGTAAGAAGGTTCCAGCAAACATGTAGGGTAGTGGAGATGTCAACGATGACCAATTATATAGAGAGAGCCAGATTGTCTGCAGTGTGTCGGCTGTTTAGTCAAACTATCAGTTCCAATTTTAGTCGAAATTGTTGTAGTTGAAAATTGTGTGTGTTATAGAAAGCGCACCGACACTAAGGGTTACGATCATATTTCAATATTTAGTTTTATAAGCGCTTATCAGAACAATGGCTGAGTGAGTAGGGGTTTGTTTTGGAGTTTGAGTTTTCATCTGGTCTCTTTGTGGATTTTCTCAGGGAGCTTTGGTTTTTCTCCCACAGTCCAAAACCATGCAAGTTAGGATAACTAGATACTAAACAACGACCTTTTTTAAATGAATCTTTTGTAATGAGTTAGTATTGTGTCTGGCATGAATGTAATCGAAGTATTAAACAAATGAAAAGATATGAATGAATATTCAGACATATCCATCTATTGTTATCTAGTTATGCCACTGCTTAATCCTATTCAAGAGTCAGAGTGGAGTACACTAAACACTCGAACAGGTCACCAGTCTGTTACTGAGTACACACACGCAGGGCCATTTGTAAGTATCTTTAATTAACCTGACCGTATGTCTTTAGATTTGGGGAGGAAAACGTTGACACTGTGTACACGCTTTCCTCTTGTTGTATTTTTGTTGCCAGGACATATATGGATTGCTTTAATCCGTCATGCACTATACCTGTAACTATCTATACTTCATATTTGTAAAGAACATCAGAAGAACGTTTAATCATTAATATTAAAGAACCCGATCTCGTGTTTTCATTTTTGGGGGCAATGTGAGAATAGGGTTCTTGTTTATACTTAGTTCACAATACTGTATTTTAACCCGATTGTCTTCACTAGCATTCAACTACTATTGGTGGTCGTATTTGCTGACCCCAGACAAATATCTAGCATTCTAAATATCTAGATATTAATTGGGTGGCCATGAGGGTGGTGACGAGCTACTGTCTGTAAGAACTCAGGATATAATTTCAGAATACATTTCACAGTATATCTAATCTTATGAATCATAATACCAATTCAGCATCATATATATTAACCTCAATCTCAGTACGGAACAATCCGTACTGATTTTACATTGCAAATTGGCACACAAAAACACCTTTGATTGATCACTTATTGTTTACATGCTTTTTAAGACCTAGTATTATTTAATGTTTGTTTTCGTGATTAAATACAAAATGTTCTACAAATGATATTGGCTGTTGTGTTTAACTCTCCCGAGTTAAAGAGATCTAAGCAACCTGGTAGTAGTCTCGTGTACTAAACAAGTAAATAATTACTTGTTCTAACATTTAACAATATCGAATTGAAACGGCAACATTCAGTATGTTAAGTTGATTTTTATTGAACAAAATCTAGAAGGAAAAACACACGCAAAGCCTCAAATGAAACATCAAAATAAGCAGACCTTCCTTCATCTGAAATGAATAGAATTAAATAGGCCTTTGCCATTCACCAAAGGAGCATAGTCATCCCCTGTTTCAGTTCTTTTTCTCTACTTTCTTGAGAGAACTGGAGAGAGGATGGATCAAGTTTTGAGAATGGATCTTTTTTTCACAAGGCAGAATCTTAAAATAGTCTGTCGAGTGGGAACTGTCCTGGAGCGAAAAGACTTTTATAAAACCAGTGGGAGTTTTGGACTGTTTTCAGAGACATTGTGTTGACTTGTAGATGAGTCATATACTGTCACGAATGTTCTCATCGTGGTGTAAGATGGGTTTGAGAAAACAGGGATAAATTATTGATGGTCGTGTCGTGTCGGAGCTTGGTGCTCGACTGTATTGAAGAGTGATATCATATCAAGTTCATTAATGAACAAAATACTCCTAGACTAGCATATCAACCTTTGCAAAATGTAAGTGCAATAACTTACTGTTGTAAATCAAACAATATATATATACACATATAGATTATTAACAAGCGGAAAAGTAAATGATGTCAAATTGCCATACTTTAAGCTTAAAGCTTTGGGAAATGCAATGTTCATTTACATAACAGAAAAATATGAACCTGCACACGAAATAATATTAAATTCCTTGCCAAGATACTTTACAACAAATTAATTACATTTTCAAAGAATTGCAAAAAATAATTCATATAGAAAATTGTACATGCACACAAAAGCATTATATTATTCTAAAACTTGAATATGCCTGCTTCAGTAGTATTAGAATTGACAAATAACAATGCTGGGATGGACTTTAAATTGCTTTAGTTCTGCTTTTAAACATCTGCTGGCTTTTCCTTTTGACGGTCTGTCCATTTGTAGTTCATCCGTAACTACACACTTTCCATTGTCCTCGATTAAAAAAACAAGTTTGACTTAAAGGTGACAGAATGGTTGAGCGTGGGATTTATTCTTGTTCTGTGATCTGACATGTAGACAACATTTTACTTGTGTCTGAAGCTTCTAAAACACCTCTCTTAAAATAGCTGTTAGTTTGTCGTACTTTCATTATTAACTGGCGACCACGTTTATAAGATGCAGGGTGCTCATTGTTCTGCCTTTGCTGCCACTCAAAAGAATGTAACTTAACTAGTGTTGGAACTTGGACAGAACAACCAATTATTTTAAAGGAGAAGGAAGGGAATTGGGGACCTTGGGGGAGGTAGTGAGATAAATGTGACTTTTCACATGTATCCATTTTTTTCTGGTAGAATCATTCTGAACAATATACTTCTATGAAACTCGATGTTTCTGAAAATACGTTATTCAATAAAGACAAGGTTAAAATGGTTTCTGACTTTGTCTGCTTTTATATTGAATATCCAGAAAAGGTTTTGGTTCCAAAAACAACAAAACAATCTGCTGTATTCGATTTAAAGATCCACATTTATACATTTGAGACCCAGTTTTCATAAACATGGCCACCTAAGCTGCATTAATGCTGCTAGGCAGGGATAAAATAGCACTAAACATTGACAGCTCTGTTCTGCAGATGTCATGGTGATAATTAAGAAAAGTGCCTGAATGTACGACTGTGAGCGGGACCCGCTGCTGCCGAGCGCCGGTTTAGTTTGGGGACTCAAGTGTGGGGTTTTGTGGGTCTTTGAAAGAGGAGCCATGACAGCTGAGGGCGAGCATGTGCGAGGCATGTTTGTTTTGCATTTACCCTGCTCACAGCTGTGTGGACTGTCCTTTCTCGGAACAGCAGAACACTATAGTTATATACTTTGTCCTCTAAGTAACCCCGGGATGGTAGGGGAACACTAAACGATCACACTAAGAGTTGTCAGCACAGCCATGTGGTCATGAATCTACTGGTGTAAAACTGCTTTGATTTATAGTGTAATATAGACTTCTTGAAAACACGGCACAAATGATCAGTGCATGTTTTGCCCATAAACTGTCCTGTAGTTATTGTAGTATACTTGTAGACTTGTTGAAATTATGTGTCGAAATTATGTATTGTCCTTTTTTTGTTTTTTCAATTCTCAACCACATGTTGAGAATTGAAATTTCCTGGCATGGATTTGATGTATGCTTAATCCTTCATATATGTACCATAAAAGCTACCAGACATTTCAGCCAAAAATAGAAATGAAGTCTAGCTGGAAAAAAAGATTTTGTGTCTTAATTTAGCTTAAAATGAGAAGTAACATAATGTCATACTATTACTGTTTTAATTATTGTTCATTTATGAAAAAAACAATTTCTGTGGTTTTACTGTTCGTAAGTATGTGTGAGCAAAATGGTAGTTTATGGTACAAACTAGAATAAGAATTATATCAACACTAATCGTACCCTTAAATTATTTAACCACAAAACCCTGATCATTTTGAAGTGGTCTATTGTTTTATTCCAGAGCTTTATGCATATACTGTATTTTTTTTCCTGCTATATGTGTTGTAGGTCACTGGAGCTGCTCAAATGCTTTGCTTTTTGTTCTAATGTTAAATCTGAAGCCTTGCATCCCTTAACTCAGCAAGCCTGCTGTGCTAGTCTCTCACAACATACAAAACATTTCTTCTTCCTCCAGACTGTGGCAAAAAAAAACCTGACAAGCGATCAGTATTAGGTTCTGAAAGTCTGATTAGCATCCTCCTTTTCTCTGTACATTTCTCCCATTAATAAAATCCTGTTAGTAAGACCAAAAATGACCATAAACAACATGCTGCCAACTACAAAATAATGACACACGACGTTCGTGGTCTTTGTCCTCACAGGCATTCTATTTTTTTCTCCCCAAATCAGTGCAGTAGTGGTCTGGCTGCTCTACATCGCCCCTAGAGCTGGGATCGAGTGACTGAACAGTTTGGCATTCGGTGCTGAATCAAAAATGTATAAATGTAAAAACAAAAAACTGCAATTGTAACTGGCATTGTAAATTAAACCAGCATGTCTTGGACTAAGTAAAGTAGGGACAATAATACAATTAATTTAATGGATCTTTAAAAAGTTTCTGCACTTGATTGGAAACTGTTAGATCAGAAGGTATCTTAAGTTTTGTCAATTTTGTCATGTGTATTATAAAATCCAATCCTAAATGTTATCTAACAGATGATGGTGAATAGAAAAGGGTTCAAACTAGAATGACAAGAATATAAATTCTGATACTTACATTTTCGCAACCTGCTATTATGGTGTATTTCGTAGGTCAAATAAAAATATTTTGAATTTATGGAGCAATGTTTTAGTAGATTAACAGTTAACACATTGTAAAGGAAGGTGATGAAGAATTCGCTGTGTGCTGATTTTTTATAAACAGCTAAAAAGTGCAGAGACCTTTTGAACAACCCTCATTTTTGTTTACATTAACAGTTTGTCTACATATTCATGTATAAGTGCAGGAGTTGGATTCAGATTGAAAGCTTTATTCCAATATAAGAACAAATCCTTTACCGAAAGGTCTCCGACGAGGTTTATGTTGACTGGGTCATGTCAGTTCTCATTTCTCTAATCCATCCACCGTCTCCCACACATGACATTTGGTGATTAGCTGATTTTCACCCATGACTGATTGTCTCAATACTGCGTCATTTTTATCATTTGGTGTTTTGAAGTTAAACGAATGGGTAATGCGTCATAGTGGCCATGATCATGTGGCCCAGGAAATGGCCGCACTGTGTTCTTTGGCTTTCATTCGAAGGGCGGCAATGCTGGATGACTTTCGATCGGGGTCCATGTTCAGATCGTATCCATTGATGCTGGTGCTCATGCCAGGACTCCCAAACAGACTGCCCATGTGGCTTTGTCCCATGTGACCCCCAGGACTGGGCACTCCAAGGAAGTCGGACACGCCACTCGCAGCGTGGGGGTGAGGGGTCATGCAAGAGGTGACTGAGTCACATGGCACAACGCAGCCTGGTACAGGAGATGCAGCAGTGCTGCTGCCAATCCACGAGGGATTTTGGATCTGTGGAGTGATACAGTAGAGTCGTTAGTTTAATTATTTATTTTATTAATATACAGTAGGAATGTTCACAGATCGGGAATAACATAACCACTTTGCTAACTTTGGTTGATAATTTGGATCGGACCACACAGACCAGCCCTCACTCGACATATGCACCACTGAACCTTGGCCACTCATTATCTTTTTGCTGGTTCACCATTGTTCCTTCCTTAAACCAATTTTAATAGATACTGAACACTGTAGATCAGAAACACCCCACAAGGGCTGTAGTTGGAAATGTCAAACTCGCTCATTTACCACCTGCTTCTAAGATCATAAATCTAAGTATGCAAAATAATATATTCCACTTATTAACTGGTTATAATGGTATGCCTTGTCTGTATATGTGGATATGGGAACTGGGAGGTCTTTTGATTAGACATCAGGGATTTTAACACACAGCTAACTAGCTAGCATCAAGTAATCTAGCTGGCATTGGCCATCAGTAAAAAGTCTGAAATTTATAAAACATTGTGAAACTTTGCTTGTTGTTTTTTGTTTATTACAAAGAATAAACATTTAAAGTTTTATAGTCATTAGACATCTTATAGATTTTTATTCTTAATAAAATCCACTGAAAATGAATTCCTAGGACTTCAATCGAACTTGAAGCCACACGGACTACAGAAAAATCAGCTCAAGTCTGATCTTATTTTCTTTGTGAAGCAGATGTCTTTTTCACGACTGCGAACTGCAAAAGATCTAATATCATCAGGATGAATTTTGACTATTTTATTGCTGGTGCTAGAATCAGATACATGTCTGATTTCTGGCAGTTGGGCTTCAGAGTAATCAGTTGCAAATGAATTTATTTTATGGACTTTGATGTCAAGTCTGTATTCGCCATATTGTCACGATGGTATAAATTAAGGCTGTCGAATTTCATGAAGTTAATTTTGTATTTGGGAAAACATAAAAGACATCATAAAGCTCAGCGGTCCCCAACTTTATAGTGTATCATTTCCTACACGGGTGGGGGCAAAAGTGTATGTGTGTGTG
>JAOTRQ010000003.1:562049-574214 GCA_028565875.1 Hoplisoma paleatum | reverse complement strand
AGAGAGAGAGAGAGAGAGAGAGAGAGAGAGAGAGATAGATAGATATACATACATATTATTATATATACAATGGAAATGAAATTAGGTGTTTGGCCAAAAACCTTTTGATTGACGTCTTGTCAGCCTGTTGGTTACAAAAGACTAGTTTTACACTTTTTATATCTCTGCCATCGTAATTACGTTCAATTAAATGAATGAAAGTTAATGTTGCTCTTTTTAAGTTATTTGTAAAGCATTTAATTGATGTCATCTAATACAAGAGGTTTAAGATCAATCCTTATCAGAATGTAACTATTTTAATAGGTCGTCATATATGGCATTAAAAGTAAACAATCTAAAACAATGTGGAAAATACTCTGCCATGTCTCTTTTAAACAGACTTTTTTACTGAGAAAAAACACTGCATAGAAGGAACTGAAAGGCCAACACTGTGTGCTGGAGTGATGGGATCTGAGGGAGGGCTGTGGAGGGAGATGAAAGCTCTCTCAGGGAGATGCCCCAGATGTGTGTCGGGCTGCATTCCACAGCTGCAGGTCTGCTCCCTGAAGAGCCTCCTCTGCCCTCCCACCCCCCCTGTAGATTCATAATAAATCCGGGGAATCTCTTGCTCTTCTGTGTGAGGGTGTGTCTCGCTCTACTCCGGCCAAGAGTCTGACCTGACTCCGGGGGAAAAGTCTCCAGCAGCAAGCAAGGGCAGGAAAGAGTGGTTTGGGGTCTCACGCAGTGTTAGCAGTTCATGGAGCTGCTTTTTCATTCGATTTGAACCGGGGAGTATTCTGGGAGCCGATCAAATGTGTTTTGTTCAGGGAAAAGTTTAGCCTCTGTAGTCGGCATGAAAACCAGGACCAATCAGCAAATGCTGGTGATCCATTCACCAGCCTATCATGTATGGTGTTTTCGGTGTGTTGTGCAGTAGGCAGACTTGAGATGATTATTATTATAATTATTAACACTACATATGTCATCTTGTTTAGAATATTTATAGAATTTATAATATAATACTTTTTCACCACTACACTTTTGTGTAGTCATTTCTCATGAGCTTATAAACCCAATCTATGCAGTGAACACACACTATGGTTCAGTGGGCAGCCCTAGCCACGGTGCCCGGAGAGCAGTGAGAGGTTTGGTGCTTTAATAATCGATTCTTGGTATCAAACCAATCACAAGCCCAGTTCTCTAACGACAATGCCATGACCTATACATGCCTAAACTATATCTATAATGCTTGTCCAAAATCTGCCTGTTAATTTGCCTGTGTTTGATATATAACAGGATGTATTTGAATTTGTAACAAAATTAATAAATAAACATTTGTCCTATATTTGGTATGTGTTTTATATCAACTCAATGTACTATCAAATTTCTGAATCAAATTTTATAAATTAAAGTGAAGCATAAATATTATTATTAGTATTAATTGGTGCATTATGCCATAATTTCTTCTGATTTATTGTAGTGGATTTATTTTTGCAGGAGACCTGAAGGCATCTGAGGAGGGTATGTTATTACTCACTGCCCCTCCTCTATCTGCTAATCAGGGCCCATGCACAGCAGTTAAAGACACACATAGTCCGGTCATCCCACCCTAGCATACATAGCACCCAATTCATTTCTTCTGCAGTCCCTGCCAGTTGTGCCCACTAGGTGACCCCAGTCAACACGTTATGATGCCGAATTTCAGACAGAGAAGCTCAAAATGTTGGCGCTAGCAGAATATCCTGCTTTAATTTTTTAGGTTCTATTTGTGTCACTTGCATGATGATATAAAGTTAGCTGTACCTGAGCGTAGTTCTCAGGTCGAGTGAGGAGTGGAATCTCATAGGCTGTAGAGAAATGTGTCCGGACCTGCTGCATCTGTCCGAAACGTTCTCTTTTCCTCCATTTGGCTCTGCGGTTTTGAAACCATACCTGTATTTGAGAAGGATACGGTTATCGTGAGTGCATAATTGTAAATCGGCGAATTGTAATTATTTTGGCTGGACATTTTATTACAAGGTCTCTGAACACAACAATGTGATGATGTAGCATTGAAATAAAATTTGGTGATGTATATCAACACTTTTCCTTCTCGGAGTGACTGTGATGCTTTAAGACTTGGTAACACCCAGGGTGTTGCAAAATGCTCGAACAGAAATCCTCTTGGCTTATGTGGTGCACTGCATTGCTTTTCAGCATCGTTTTCTGGAAGAGGTTCAGTGAGACCTGTGTGTTGTTTGATGTTGTGGGAGCTGATGGATTGTGATGGCCTCCTCTGAGTTTTTTTCCGTATTGGAGCCATCACTAACAGCGGGAGGTCGGGAGGGGTTCAGGAACCCACTGGGGCCAGAGGTCCTGGAGAACTGTGTCACTCCTCCACTACAACCTCAGTGTTTTGATGGATTAGAGGAATGCTTTTGGGAATCACCTTATACTATGGCATTTAATCATTTGCTTTACGCCCGATTAACTTGGTTAGAGCTGCATTTTTTTGTTCTTGAGATATTGTAACTGACATGCATTTTACATTTTTATTTATTTATGCATTCATATATGCACTGATTGTCTTCTTCTGCTATTTGACTGGAACATACCTCTTCATATAAAAGTGCAGTACATCAGTCATTTATTTTTGGACTGTATTTGGATTTATTTACTCATAAAGCTCTTCAGATTCTGTCCTCTAAACAGATTTCTTTTAAAGATCACACCCAGTGATTGTAACAATTTAAAAATGTCTAATAATGTAATAATGGTAATGTTTATCATCATCATGGTACAATTATATACTGTTAAGTTTTTATTTGCAAAAAACTACTGCATATTTTTGCAAATAAATAATAAAGACCAATTAAATGTGGGTTATATGCAATATAAATATGTACATACGTACAAAAAATAAATTTTGAAAAGTACATCTAAGAAACCCAGAACTACAAATCTATGCCTACACCTATTTTTTATAGCTAAATATATGCTGAAACTTTGTTAAACATTCATCATGTTTTACTAAATGGTGGGTCAAATTTACCAAATTTTTGCCTCGGTAGTATGCATGTTGTGCAGTAACAAAAATACCATGATAAACTGCTGCTACTAAAATTTTTATTGTGTGTTAATTAAACGTAAATTGAACACTACAGAATTTAATCCAGTTTGGGTGTGTGTGACATAAAATACAAAGCTTTGCTTCTAAAATGAGCTGTTTCACACTAGTTCTGCACACATACACACTGAACCCAGAACAGCGTTCTATTCTATCCAACTTCTCTTCTATCCAACTTCTACTGGCTAAGCAGTCCTGCCACTGTGATGCATGTGTATTCTGACACCTAGCTATCAGAACTAGCATTAAACCGAAAGCTACAGTAGCTCATCTGGTTGATCAAAACACATGTTCCACCTTTGGCACCTAATGTGCACTAAAAAGCATTGGCCACCAGTGTCCCAGTCACCGATTTACCATTGTTCCTTCCTTGAACCAAAACTAGATAAACTGATCACTGCAGATCGGGAGCGCCCCCAAAGCTTCACAGTCAGGAAAGGAACATCCTCTACCTTGACTTATTGTGAAGTCAAGGTAGAGTACAAAAAACATGACATATTTATATGATAATAAGCAAAGTTGGAAATCTAGTCAAAACTATTATAGCCTTACCACTTATATTGATGCTAAAATCCAGCTGTAAGCATAGTGATGCATTATAGTAAATATTCAGTTTAAATTATAATACAGAAATTTAATTAGTTTACGTTTTGACACGGCTGCAAAATATTGTCAATTAAAAATATTTAGTTTATTATACAGATAGTAATTCTTTCAGCAAGTAAGTAAGACTTTTGGTCAATAGGAGAAACTGGTTTGAACTTCATATGGGGAAAATCATATTTGACCAATCATGATTTTTCTTAGGTCCAGTGACGAGCTATTTTCAACAAAGTTGAAAAAAATATGCTCTCACATACAATTAAAATGCAAGCACATAAATAAAGCTGTTCTTTTAATTCCATGGTAGAGCAGACAATCAAAGACAAAAGAAGACGGTTCTTAATTCAGACAATGTGGGGTGAAGCTCTTCACTTCAGTTCTTTAAACAAAATGTTAGCAGATCCAGCGAGTCACATGGCACCCCACCCCTGCTCGTGCTTAGACTGGGACAGGGAAATCATCCCAAGACAAAAGTGTTTCATAATTACCCTTGACAAGCGATCCCAAACCCTTTGTTTATGAGAGCATTATTATGTTTAAATAACCATCAAAGGTTGAAAAAGTGATCTAAATACAATCATGGTCTCAGATGAGTTTAATGTCTGGCATTTTCCACTTCTACCAACAAGAGACCTCATCCACGCTATCTACCTTCCATAAAACCTGATAAAAGTCTCTATCTGATTGCATCTCCTGGTATGCTAAGCGCCAGCACTTCTAACTTCATGTGAATTTGTTTATCTACCCTGAGAGTGCTTTGTTTAACAGATATATGTTTTAGTTGGGTCCTCAGGTGTTGCAAAAAATAAATACACTCAACCACGATCAGTAGTGTCCAGGGTTTGAATCTATAGCACTGGGACTGACCGGTTGGGCTTCTGCACACAAACGGGATTGACTATGTCTGGGGGGTTGGGGTTGCTGAGGCCCGATGATGAATTGGCATTACATCTGGAGTGTGCACAATGATTCCAAGAAACCTGGACCCATTAATAATGCAAGATAAAACAATGACAAGAACATAAAAAATCTTTAAAATTACACATTCTATTTGCTTGATTAGCAACATTATGGGATCTTAACTCTCCAAATAATGGTTTGTTACTGTCCTTTAAAAAAAATCTATCTTTTGTTTTATCTTCACTGTTTCGTTAATCTGAGTAAGGAAGTTGGAGTGAAGAGAGAGAAAGAGCGCCTTTCAAACTTGATCTTGAAGCTTGTTTTCATTTTATTTTTAATTTCCTGACGCCTAAGCCCCCAGCTTTCCAACACTGCTTCTCCAACTCCGTAGAGGCGTTCAGACGAGAGAGACGGATGGATTCCCTTGCCCCTTTGCTCTCTTCTCTTTTTTTCAGCTGAACACACACACCAATGCAGAGGATATCATTTCTCTTCATCAAAAAAGTCTTTGGACTTGAGATTAAAAATCTGATAGCAAAGCTTTTATTAGGCAAGTTTGAAATGCACTCAATCTCAATTCTTATCACCTTTGATTTCCGTAAGTCGTAAGGACTCAATTGTGGTGTGCATGTAATAGCTTAAACGTAGTTTGTTTAGGTGCGAGTCGTGTGCATGTGCAAGTGTATGTCTGTATGCTCTGCATGCATGGTAAAGATTCAGTAATTGGTAAAGACGTTGACAGTTAAAGCCACTTAGACGCTTATTACAGGGCCGTATTTATGTTCTATAGCTGAAGAAAAGGGAACAGAACGCTGACCCTGCAGACAAGTGGAAAAGATTAGCTTTGAAGTCAAGAGCAGCTTGGAGGATTGATAGTCCGGCTCTGCTGTCACTCAAGTGCACCTTTATGGTTTTAGAAAAGTTTTGTTCTACTGAACCAGACAAAGAAAACTTTCATCAGTAAATATTTTTATTCAAAAAAAGAGAGAGATAAAAAATATGACATATATATATATATATATATATATATATAGAGAGAGAGAGAGAGAGAGAGAGAGAGAGAGAGAAATAAAATCTAATATCTAGCATAAACATAAATCATAAACATATTGTTATTAATTGAATTAATTTTTTTCTTTGATTGTTTTGTGTTCTTAACATTTTTCAACTTATTTCATTTTTATCCTTTTACACAAACAGTTTCCTTTACTTCATCCTAGTAAGAGTTGCTGTGATTAAAACACTAAGAACAAACATGGCACCAATCCATTGCTGGCTTTATTTCATATTTGTAAATACCATCATGCATTTAATTTTAATCCTGTAATTGATTAAAGGTCCATGCTGAACAACCCAATTTGAGAACAGCTGATTTTCTAATGGTTGTTTTGCAATATTTAAAGTGTGATGTTTAAATTGATCATTCTCCATGCGATGCACATATTCTTTTTAATTATATCACACTAATTTATGACCTGGCAGTCAGATATATTCTGATATACATATTTATTTATTTAACATTTTTATTTCTATTGAAAAGTTTTTTAAACATTATTTTCTGTTACTGAAAAGCTGCAGGGTTGAAGCAGGGTTTCACATATTTGTTATATTTTGGAGTTGTCTTGCATTTTGTGGAAATACAAATAAACACAAATTATGTTTGATTACTTCTGAATACGTATTTAAATGGGGAGCTTAAATGAATGGTACTGTAACCCCACATACATTTTCATCTCAGCATAAAATAATTGTTCCGAATTAGCATCATCTGATTGCCAGTTTTTTGCTGCTCAAATTATAAGAAGATTTTGATCATAGTGTGAAAGCGGCAGTGTATCAGTGGCTACATGTTTACCCCAAAACATTTTTGTGATGGTATTAAAAAGAAACAAAGCTAAGAAAGCATTACCTCAAATGTAGAAAATCTAACCACATGTCTTTTGTTTTTGACTAACTATACTACTAATAACTAACCGAGATCTATTATTAGTAATATTACTATATTTTAACAGCACGTTACTGTCTGTTCTGCTATAAGCAAACCTCAATGAACTCTTCTCACCTTCCCATGTGACGAGGGAGGGACACATTCTTCATCGTGCTCGACATTAATGAAAAACAAACAGTGTAAATTCAGGGTTCTTAGTCAAAAGCACATTTGCAAGGGTCTTCCTTTTTCAGTAACTGCTGGTATGTAGCAAGGATTAGATGCAGATATAGGGGTGGGCGTTGGAGGGTCACACATATTTAAACTGTTTTTCAGACGCAGGTATGTCTTGGCTCAGAGGAAAGGCTGTGATTGAAAATTGACATGAAACTTATGTGCTGTCTTTTCTGTCCTTCAGTGTCACATAAGATTTATATTTAAGTTGTTTTTCTCTCTGTTTACTCTTTGACCTTACAGTTATCTTTGAAATAAATTATCCATACTGTCATGCTAAGATTTAAGATTATTTATCCTATTTATCATTCTTGATTTGACCTCTAGGTTGTTGTTAAAAGTGTTGAAAAAGTATCATGAATGAACAGGTCATGCAAATCCTCTGGTTTCGGTGTATCTGGTAAATGCAAGTTAAGATAGTTAATGTAAGAAGTTCTTTTACCTGCACTCTGGCTTCTGTGAGGTCGGTCCTCAGTGCCAGCTGTTCTCGGGCGTACACATCAGGGTAGTGCGTTTTTTGGAAGACTTTCTCCAATTCCTCTAGCTGATAGCTTGTGAAAGTTGTGCGATTGCGCCTTTTCTTGCCCTTGTTGCTGTCTCCCTCGCCTTTGTCCAAGGGGGAGGCCAGCTCAGTGCTCTGTCTTTCCTGAGCACTTTTTGCTATTGAATCCTTCACGCTGAGGTAGCTACCGTCCATACCTGCAGGGTCAGTGTTTGCTGGCAACTCTGAATCCGTCAGCCCTGAGCTGTCTTTCCCTAAAAATGTAAGTGAATAGAACAATGGAAAGGTTAATAGATGTCAGATAGTATCAATACAGTGTGATTGTGTTTGTATGTATGTGTGAGTAGATAATGAAATGTTACTGTCAATGGAACAGCACAGCATGATAAAAAGTATGTGAACATGACCACATACCATATTTATTTATGCCATTTAAAACCAATGGCAACTTTTAAATAACCTTACCGCAAGAATTTGGGGTCTATCTGAAAAGCCCTCTTTTTTGTAGGATTATTTTAAACCCAAACATCTGTATTTAACACCATGATATCCAATATGTGCATTACTGCACTAAGTGTTAGGCAGTTTCATTGCTATGAATATTGTAGCTCACCACATACTCTTATTTATCCCACCCTTTTCGGTAAAATTGACAAGGGCGTACGTTTGTTCACAGCTTTCATAGGGATACCAAAAGCCAGAAAATACCAGAACCTTCATGCTGTGAGCGAGTGCTACCAACTTAGCCACAGTGCTACCCTTTTACTCAACTCACTGTTATGCACTTCAAGTTAAAGGAGTAAAAGTATTTTTTAATTTTTTTGTATACAAGGTTTGAAAAAGTTATAAATCGTCATTATTTGTAATAAATATGTATTAAAAACACATAGTATTACATAAATTACATCAGAATTTGGCTTTTGCTTAAACATATAGTCTATTCTTTAATAATACTTAGCACTTTATTACAACTGCATGACAATAGTACTCATATTAAATTTATAATTCCAATGTTTATATCATAAAATCATAAATAATGAACTGAAAATGTAAAAAAAAAATTTGGTAAATAGAAATTACATTGTAGATATTGGTAGGGATTGGTAGATATTTTGTCTTCCCAAAAATATCAGTTGAGACATGTCCTTATGGTCTTCATGGCAAACCTTCACCCTTGCTTATGAGGCGTCTTCTGTAAACTGTTGTAAAAGCGACATTTCATTTTGATCGCTCACAAAAGCTTAAGCTGAAAAATATTTTGTTGTGAATAATGTGATGTAGATGTAAAAACAACGGTGCACAAAATGGTGCTATTAAAGTGGTAGGATGCAAGTAGAATGACAGTTTAGGCAAATTCGGCCTTGCAGCAGTAATTTAGGTTTAAATCAGTAAACGTATGATGAGTTGTCCTGTATACGAGAAAGCCTTTGTATCAGTAATTGTCTTTTGGCCTCTAATTTACTAGCGCATAAAGCTATTTGTTCGGCTAAATTTCCAGTAAACACTTAGTAACATTGCTACTAATTTGTACCCATTACAAGTTATTGTAATTTACCCATTGTAAAAGTACTATTTTGCTTGAAAAATACTAAATTTTTTGTTCTTTTCTTTCCTCTCAAGAAAAAACTTGACCATTATCATATTGGACATCTCTTTCCAAAACCATGTGCTTTAACATGCCTTTTTAGTTTAACACTAACAGCCGCTGTTGGGCTGTTTTGTGGGAGAACGGTCCACATGATCATGAAGTGTGTCCTTGCATTTGTGTGGTCAGGAATGACCATGGACAAGAATGTCTGGCTTGCTATCTGCATTCAGGTTTATTCCAAAACGTGTTTAATTAGGGTTTTGTTCAGGGCTCTGTGCAGGCAGCTGGAGTTTCCCCACACCAGACTTGGCATTGTATGCATGAACACAGATATAGTCAGAGATAGAGAACGAGACATGGACAAAAAAGAAGTGAAAGAAGCTATTTGTCACCTATCACGTTGTCACAAATTTGGAAGCATTTAATTCTTTTCACGCTATGGTTTTAAATGCATGTTGGCAACAGGGACATTTGAGCTTTAAATTTGGAGGGATGTTAACACATTTTGGTCATGTAATGTAATAAATAGATCTTAAGCTTTTCAGCTTTACACCTGTATAAAAGCATAAAACATAAAGTTATACCATAAAAGTAAAATTAAAGTCCACTGGTCATTTGGTCATTCAAGGAAAATGTGTTAGGCTTGTGACTTAGTGTAATAACTAAACATGTCTGACTTGCTTCACTTAAAACTGTCAGTCTCAGCTCATAAATCAAGTGCTTATATGAAACAGATATCTAGAAACAGATGTAATTGCAGGCCGATTGAAAATTGAAGGTTCTCTCCTCTACGCCTGGTTACTTTTCTCTGGCCGCTTCCATGAACGCTGACTGTACGCTCTGATGTAATACAGTCACACTGACCATGCAACACAATTTTGGAGAGGTAATTTTCTGCCTCAAGCCACTGGTAATGCACATCAACTCATCTGTGAAACCCCAGTCAGCATGTCAGTCATAAATGGATTTTCGTCTGCACATGATGCATTGCTTATATATGTGCAAATTTATATGCTCTTGGCATCTTTGTTTGCCTAAATAAGCCTGACTTGGATGAGCAGAAAGACAAATTATTAAAATGCTTGTTTGTTTGGTATTAAAATTATATACAGTACAGATATAGGGATTAAAGCACCCGATTGGAGTGAAGTGATTTTCTAGAAGAACACCATCATCTATGGGCATCCAATGCAACAAACATGACAAATTGGTTAAGTGCGTGTATTAGATTGCTAATACTTGCTTCTTCTTTTTCATTTTATTTTAAAACGTCAATTCTGATTTGCAAACAACAACTAGATCTTCCTAATTTAAAAGGATCTGCATGTAAAACAAATCATTTAACACAGGACATGCACAGTATTAGTACTGTACTAGAACTAGTATTAGTATTAGTATCAGTATTAGTACAACTGATTTGTAAACTTGTTTGTGTCAGTTGTTGCACAAAACATTAGGATTAATTAATACTAATAAATTATTTTAACATCCACAGTGGAATTCAATAAGCATGTTTAATAATTGCAATTAAATAAAAGTTAAAATAAAAATGAAAAGGTCATTCTTTAAATTATTAAGAGTGAAGGCACACTCCTAACTAAAAATCAATGTATAACTAATACATAATAATTAATAACTAATGTATTAAACTAATAAAATTTGCAGCATGATCATGATTATTGTGGTGAGAAAGAAATAGCAATTACTGTGTAGAATATTTCGTCACCATTGTTTTTATGCACACCTAGGAATGGGCAGTGAAACACACACACTAGGGGGCAGCAGTGAGCACATGTGCCCTAGGCATGAGGAGGGGTTCAGGAGTAGGTGCCTTGCTCAATGCCACTTCTGTCATGACCAGCATTTGGAAACCACGACTACCATTAAATGTATAATATTAATGTACAATAATAATAATATATTATGCCCTTAAATTTATTAGTCATTTTTAATATTCTGTACATTTAAATAGTAACTTGGTTTTAAAACTTGTCATCGATTTTACAGTTTTTCCATCTTGCCCACATATCGTGTAATTCCAATTTAATCCTGCTTGTGAGTTTATTGATCGCAGGAGTTATATTTTTACAATAACATTTTCAGCATTTATCAGTGACAACTTGGTGGTAGTAGGACTTTAATAAGCAACCTTCTGATCTCTACAGCACCTTAACTTCTATACCACTTTATTTTTAACATTTATTAATTACCAAGCTGTATAATTTACGGTGTCAAATCGAACTGCTATTTTTGTTAGCATGAATGGTAATGAAGACTTGTTAAGGAGGATCAAACCTCCAATTGTTATTGTTATTTTGACACCCTTTCTAATTATTTGTGTTTTAGCTGAGTCTTTTCATCCTTTCACATCATGAAATGAAATCACATGACATCACAAAAAAATCTGGTATCAGCACCAATAATGCTTAGAAACTAGACTGAATGAAGAACTCTAACTTATGTCTACTGTAGTTATAACTAATCTTCAGTCAATATCATTTTGTTAAATATCCTCCGGTCTGTGACAGACGTTCCTTGCTGAGTCTGGATCCTCCAAGGTTTCTTTCTTTATTTGTTTCCGTTTTTCCTTGCCACAGTCTCTCTAGGCTTGCCAGTTTTTTTTATTTCTCTTTGGTCCAGTAATTCTTAACTACTTTAAATCCTTGAAGTTGCTTTGTGACAATGTCTTTTGTAAAAAGCGCTATACTAAAAATGTTTTAAAACTTCACTTAACCCTCTACAATGGAGCAAAATCGGTTTTATAAGCTCTCAATCAATTACAACTTCACCCATCACCATTTCCAATGAAAATCTAAAAGTGCTGAAACCTTGTACATGAATCCAAACTTGACAACCTTGACTGCAGTTTGGGGAAGACCCTTGCCTGTTCCAGTATGAAAGTGTTCAGTGCATTAAAGTACACGCCAATAAAACATGTTTTGATAAGTTTGGCGTAGAGGTGTGCTGGACTCTCATGGCCTGTATAGAACCCTGACCTCAGCTCGACTGAAAACCTTTGGGGTTTATTGGAACATTGAATGCGGGCCAGATCTTCTCATCCAACATCAGTGATTGACCTTGCTAACACTCTTACGGGAAAAAGCATCGGTTTTCAAAGACACACACACACACACACACAGAGGGAGAGGGAGAGAGAGAAAGTGTTTTTTGATGCTCCAACTCATGTCAGCAGACTTCCTTTAAGAACAATTCACATACGAAAAATGTTCACATACTTGGGATGTTAAATGCTATCATATACAGTATTTTTGTATTATTTTTAGTAAATCATATCATGAAAAATGTATTGCTCAATAGAATATGAT
>JAOTRQ010000003.1:488841-510535 GCA_028565875.1 Hoplisoma paleatum | reverse complement strand
CCCCCCCCACCTCCCCCTCTCCCTCCTTCTTTCTCCGTTCCCATCGTCTCCTCTCCTCAACCTCCTCCTCCTACTCCCCCTCCTCCCCCTCCCCTAAGCAATGGAATTCACTACACCTTTGTCTAATAAGAGCAAACAAAAGTAAGAACTAATCCGCTAACTGTTTTGGCATGCTTCAACACTTCTGCTAATTGTTCCCCTAGCGTGCGTGCGTCGGCACTTCATGATGTACGCGCTGCATGACTATTCTGCAAACTGCACGAGAAGCCCGAGGTGCCCGCGATTCAGCCAGCTGCCTCCACATCTGGAGCAAGAGAAGTGTGTGAATTGTCTGCAAATTGCCTTTTGTGAGGTCTAAACAAACGTCGACGTTTGGTAAATTGTGCATAATTAACAAAGAGCCGCGGGCACCTTGCGCTTCCACGCCTCGTTCTTGTTGTTCTCACAGCTGCACCGACGAACACCAGTTGCTTTGCCATCTGTAGTCTTCCAAAAAGGAGCATGCCGAAACACAGATATGAGCAATTACCTCACTGAGATAATGCTGTTTCATTGACTTGAGCACGACTTGCCCAAGCTAGCTCCAGACTAGCAAAGAATCTGAATGTCTTGAGTTATTAATGCTTTGTCAGAGGGGCGGTATGGACTGTCGTATCACTTTAGCGCACTAGGAGGTTTGTATCCAACTAAAGGGTTGTTAAGGATGAAGGATAAATCTGTGTGTTCATTATTGTGTTAGTGAGAGGAAGTGGTAGACATACCTGGAGAATCTTAGAAGATTTCCATAGGAAGCGGCATCTCTCCGCAGATGCCATCCGTCAGCCAGCAGAGGTCATAGTTGTATAAGCTATTAAAGAAAGATTTATCTGGCTTTTTTATAGTTCTTTGTTAAGGTCATATGCACCACCAAGCACTTCACTGTCACAACGCTAGTTTCTGAGAGTTCGGTTGTGTTTTTGTTTACTTTCCGGCAATGCAACGATTTAAGGTGATCTATATAGAACAATGCTTTTAAATGTTGGATCACAAAGAAACATCATAAAAATCAAGGCACCACGTTATGCAGTGAGCGAATACTTATACTACAATCATGCAAACTCTTGCCTGACACACCTCGGTCTATCAAGTCACCTCTTTTCCATGTGCACCGCTAGTGGCCTCCAGCATCAGATTTACAGATTAGGAAGGGTGGGGGGGGGGCATGGTAGCTTAGTGATTAGCACTGTTGCCTCACAACAAGAAATCCTGAGTTCAGTTATCGCTTTTGGCAAGCTGGGGCTCTCGGTGTAGAGTTTGCATGTTCTCTGTGGGTTCTTTACATGAATTCTCTTCGGATACTCTGGTTTCCTCCATCCAAAAACATGCAGTCTATCTAATTGGATGATGATGATGATCATGATGATGATGATGATGTGTGTGTGTGAGAGAGAGAGAGGGAGAGAGAGAAAGTGAGTGAGTGTGTGTGTGTGTGTGTGCTCAGGTGTTTCAACACCCCTGTTTAAAACTCAGCATTGCAAATAAGTTTATGCTGAATAGATATTTAGACATTTATCATCAGAGAGAGAGTAAGACAGAGACAAAGACACACAGAGAAGGATAGAGATACAGACAGACACAGAGAGGAGGAGTAAGACAAATAGAGAACTGAGAGACAGAAAGACAAATAGAGACAGACAGAGATGTGGAGAGTGACACAGGATAATTTTAATGCGTTTCAGTTCATATTAGAGTCCGAATTAGAATTTCAATAACACTAAATGTCTGATTGGACCTGCTTTCTTTTTTAAAGAACTAATATATGAACTGAAATAAGAAATGGCATGGCATGTTCATCCAGAACACTCTCATCTGTGTTGTGAGTCTGTTGTGATGTCTCGGCTACACTTACAGTTTCTAACACAATCTCTTTCCACTATAACATGCTGCCCAGGGCAAAGGAGGGTGGGCAATGTTTACCTGTCAACTACACAATAAGGTATCATGTATTTCCATCATTTTTCTCTTTATATGTTTCACTTTCTCTGTTCTGATCGAGCATCGTCTAGTGGTAGAAAGACGTCATTGTTGTTTCCGACATTTATTCATTTCTGATCTGTTGTCATTACGTTAATCCCGACACCTTGTGTGTAACTACCTCTTCCAATCTCTTCTCTTATTCCAGCCAAAGCCGCATCGGGTCACTGAGGTGCTATCCCACTCGCTCCCTACAGTCGCAAATGCAGACACAGTACAGACCGTCCATCCCTGTCTGCCATCTGCCTTTCGTTTCTCGCGAGACCTTAGCGTGCTTTCGGACTGGCGTTGGTATCGGCGGACGAAGCAAACGTCGCTCCCGGGAACTGATGCTGAAGATGGAGATGAGACGAGACCTAATCAAGCCACAGAAAGCAGACTTTACATGTTTTGCACTTTTGACATGGACTGCATAGTAGAGCAAATACAGAAATGTTATTTTAATCATCCAGGCTTTTAAAGACGCTCGATGGAAGAGAGAAGAGAGAAGTATTATGCATAGAGAAGATCAGTACACATGTAGGATCATATTTTTGTTGACTGAGATTATTATTCTTACACCAAATCACTTGAAATATTATTTTTGTGTATCTACCACTGCCAGCTTCCAGTTCGCTCGCTAATTGTGCTTTGTTTTGGGCTGACACTGATCAGCAGGAAGGACATTCTAACATTTAACAATATTTTCAGACTATTTGTGGGAACACCATGGCATACTTTTTGTAATGAAAGAAACTGTAAATATTAAAGATATTCACAAATGATTTATCTTGATCATTTTTTTAAATGGCTAACCGGCAAATATATTTAATATTGATTCATCACAATAAGAGTGAATGTGTTTTTCCTTTAGACAAATTTAACGATCATTCCGCACCACCTTTATTGATTTCTGGCATGAAAAAATCAACAGTTAACAACTCCTTCTATGTAGGCTCTGTAAAATATCTATTTTTCTAGCTTTTTGCCTGGCTTAAGGTAAAGAAAGCGCTGAGAGGAGAAAACCTTCATTTCAAAATTCCTTTGCTGTTACCTTTAGTTCCCGAGACACAATAACAGTTTTTTTTACGCTGCCCAGAAAGGACAAATGGTAAGTAAAAACAAAATATGCACTCATCATAGTTCCAAGGATTCTTTTTGATCTGTTTCATTGATTGCTTTGACCTCTTTAAGTAGAGAACTCCAGCATCACTCGGCTTAGGTCGCATTCACAAAGTTAAATACAAATAAAAAAAGACTGTGTGGTAAAATGGAAAATGTGCCCTTAGCATTTTGGTTCGAAAGGCTCAGAGTTTAAAAAGAAATTAAGACTTTAATTCGGTTGTATTTTACCTACTCATGCAAAGGCTTATAATGTTGCTCTGTGATGTCCTTGGAAATCGGCTCTGCATAACCTATGGAAATAAATCTTCAATTCAGACTTGTGCTGTGCATGTTTTTTATATTTTATGCGGGTTATTATATTCGTTCCCTTCAGGGCAAAACGGGATCGATACGGCGAACCAGAACATTTAGCTGTGATCATTGTTGTTGTGACAGACTTTATTATCTGCTCAGTTTTCAGTAGGAGTCCTTCACTGGGACTTGAGGTTCCATTTCATCTGGAGTTGTTTACCTGTATCACACAGTATTTGCAATATCTTTCAACCACTTCCAGAGGGTGGAATTGGGGTGGGGGTGGGGTGGTGAATCTAAAATGCTGTGTATTTATTCATAACTATTTGTACTTGTACTGTTTGTTTTAATGCTATTCATTAATATGACAGTGTATGCTTATTTAATGACCACATCTTGTGACAATGCTGTGTCGGTGTTGTGCACCGTGTTGCCAGATTGGGAAGTTTTCATTGTCGTGTGGATAACACTGTCATGCTCTGGCAGATTTATTAATTGATTTATTAATCGGTTGCAAGATTGGGAAGTTTTCATCTATTTTGCCTGGATAACACTGTCACGCTTTGGCAGATTTATTAATTTATTTATTGTTGCCAGATTGGATAACACTGTCGTGCTTTGGCATCCCTGGATGTGTAAACAGAAGTTGCTTTAGCTTAAGGGCACGTCGGTCTTAAGGAAAGAAGAACCACTACAGCTTTAGATAATAGATTTACTTCATGCTTTGGTTTCAGCAGATTTAATAAGAAATAATTACAATTTATTATGGAAGCACTTTTGTTAGTTGCTCTGGATAAGACTGTCTACTAAATCCTAAAAATATTAATTACAAGGGAGCTGAAGACCTCAGTTTCATCCCATCGATGGTTGTAATTATTTCATAATAAACGGCTTGTTTTTCTCCCTCCTTGCAGAAAACCACCCAACACCATCGACGTAGAATTGCTGCATAGACCATCTATCAATGTTTGTCTTCTTGTTCATATAAATTTGTTATTCCATGCTCCAGAACTTCAAAGAGAATACGAAAAAGTCTATTATGCTAATTCCTTCCTGTTTCGATAAATGTGTCTAATGCAGTCTTTTTCCCCCCCACAGAACGATTCGCTCAGATTCAAGGATGTGAGCTCTCATGAAATGTATACAAGCGACTTAGCGCTTTGTGCCGAGGCAGTGTAAACCAAGAAGTCAGTGACATTGAGGAGCAAATGTTTTCTTTGTTCTTCAGCACAAACACCATTGTATTCATGACTTAATTCAAGTTCCTTTTGAATATGAACTGAGGCGAAAGAAAATGCTTTTGATTCTGAAGTGAGAGGGGTTCGGCGTTTCGGTTTTGAATGTTGTCAATGTCTTTCTTCGAAAAGAAAGAATGTTGCCTTGAAAAAATTGGAAAAGTGCCGTTTCATTTATTCATTGCTTTGATTAGGGAATAAGTTCAGAATTGTGGAAAAAAAAATAGCCACTATTGATTATTCATTTATAACGCTCACATTGTGAAACTTACCATCCAATTTACAGATGTCCAGAGATTAGGTAAAACAAATTTTCGTTATATTACCCTAAAATATTGACTTTTTAAACTGCACGCTTACGTAAGTGCACTTTAAGTTCCTCTTAAGTATTTACACTTGCCTGGGAAAGTGTCTTAAATGGATCACTACACTTCAATGAAGTGACAAATAATGGACTAACATTTGATCGTGGTTCTCTAGCCCTACAATATACAGATCTTGTTTACGTGATGCATAAGCCTTTGTTTCCTATTGTTTATCCTCTGCTGAGTTATTAATTCCATTAAGACTCCTTACATTTATACAAAGCAGTTGCTTCCACTTTCGGATTCGGCAATGGCTGATATTAACCAGTCAAAAGTCACTTGTGTTCTGATATGTAGGAAAAATGGCGTCCGTTTAGCGTGCAGTGTCCATCGTTTTACATTTTTTGGGGTGTTCTTAGTGCATCATCGGAGTCTTCTTTAGCGCCATATCGATTAACCCAGGCGTGTACAAACGTTTTCCAAAAAGGACTAGATTTGATGAGGTGAGAATTTGTGGGGGCCGAGAATCCAGCCTGACATTATACCATTAACATTAAATGCAAATAAACTATTTTAAGAATTATTTAATTGCAAATGGCAAACTTTATTTATTCTATTATTTCATGAGACAGAACTCAAATAGATTTATTTATATATAATTTTTACCACAATCAAATCTACCGGACTGAATTTCATTTTCAGATTTTATTTGTTTAGAGTTTATAAAACCCAGTTTGATTGTCAATTGAAAAACACAGATTTTAAATACTCATATTCTCTAATACTCATGTTCATATTGTAAACAGTCGTTTTGATCACTACAAAAACCAATCTATTCATTGGCTGCATATCTATTTTATGATGTTTTATCACGAGATTGTGGGCTTATAGAAATGTGAACACAATCGCATTTGGCCCCCGGGTCGTACTTTGGATTAACCCATTCATATATATACTTGTACCCCATTATATATGCCGTACATATAATTTGTTTAATAATTTTTTTAGGAATTTTATGCTATGATTTATACACTTTTGTTACACGCATGGCATGATATATAGTTACTACTTTCACAATATTAATCAAAGTAAGTTTTTTTATGTTAAATATAGACATGGGTTTTTTATTCCTTTTCTGTGATTGGTCAGTTAAGCTAATGAACCACATCTGCTCCTTGTTGATGCTCAGGGCAAATAAGAGAGCTGCTGTGGATCATTCAGCGGAGACTCACGGTCCAAGCTCATGTTTTCTCTGGCATCTTGTCTTGTACCTGAGTCCCGTTTATGTTTTGATATTTTTAAACGTCATCATCTCGTTGTGTATGACCGCCCCCTTATGTCACATCTGGCCCGTTAGTTACAGCATACCCGTGTTAAAGGGAAACCTTTCCAAACAACATCGATATGAAAGTATCAAAGTTTCCGAATACTTATGATGTTTATGAACTTTACATGATGATACAATGATAGAAGTTGTGGATTCAGAACATGTCCTCCTAAGCTGTGTCAATAATGATGTAAAATATTCCATCTTTGGGATGTTTTATTTAAAGACATACAATTGATTTCTTTAAAGGTAGTCGTTTCTTCTCATTTTAACACTGCAGAGATCATTTGAGTATAGATCTACCTAACAGAGGCTGAAGGATCTAACACAAAGCTGCTGTTGATCAAAAATGTATGCTCTTTTATCTTTTATTTATTTCATTTAATATGAAAGCGAAGTTTGCATTATTTAAAAGCTCCACTTTGCAACCATCATTGTAAAAGTAAAGAGAATCCACAAAGTACCTTTACGAACTGCTAAAAATTCTTTTGATATTGCAAAAAGGTTTTTATTATTAGCTATTAGTTTAATATTTACCAAAATGTCAGCTTGCATTTGCGTATTTGATCAGAAATATATATAAAAAACTATGACTAAAGCTCGAACCAGCTAAGATTGAAACATCACATTGAGATGAAGTGATAGAAATGATGAAGTGCTTAACCTGTTAAGAAAAAAAAGCTTCATTCAGAAAAACAACGAGACACTTTCATGCACCATTGATGTCGACATGTACAATAGCTCACAGTGAGTGTGAGGAAGAGGTGAAATGCCCTTGAGGCCATCATTTCATCTAACAGTCCATTTAACTTGGGAAAGCCTTTCTGTCGCAGCTTTCACGTTACATTAAGGCAAAGTGAAAGAAACAGCGAGAAGGAGAAAGAAAACGTGAGAGCTTAGTGGGAGAGAAACAAAACATTAAAAGAAATGTTTTTCTTGCTGTATATCACCTTTAAATTAATTAGACGACCAACATGGATGAATGGAGACTAAACATCTCACAGGGGGGGCTGAGGGGAGGTATGAATGAACACTGATATGATGGTTCATTATGCTACTTAATTTAATTAACAATTTAAAAATGATACAGTTCCATATTTCACAAAAAACCCTGAAACTCGGCGCCAATTTTGTTTGGTTTCTACCACCAGGTTGATTCTGGACCCAAGTGCAGGACCTGCTCAGATTTAGAACAGACTTTGACAAGACAAAAATAAAACTTTCATCTCTTAACAACAGAAAAAAAACAACACAAGAAAACATATATCCAAAAAGCATGCAAAACGATTTTTATAAGTATATATTAATATGATATTGCATTGTGTGATTTAACAATAGAAGCTTAGTATTTTACTTAGAATAATAAGGGAAGTGGATCTAAAGAAAGTCTCCTGACATTCCAATGCATGTCGCTTGGTTCCCAGATGAGAACATGACACATCTGGAACCTGAATTGTATTTTGAATTACATGCAGAATTCTGTGTTATACTTTATTTGTCAGATAGACAAACATCAATGTGCAGTTTAATGAAACTCTTTCTTTGCATGTCCCAGTTTAATCTGAAAGCTGAGGGTCTGAGTAGGTTAGCAGAGCCCCTGGAGCAGAAAGGGTTAAGGGTCTTGCTCACGAACCCATTACAAGCTTTAATGCAGAGCCTGGATTTAAACCACGTACTCATTGTTAGTGTAATATATAGACAGTATGTGAATAATTCTTTAACGAACTTTGGTTTTATGTAATGTAAAGTCTCACACTACCCACAATAAAAATCACACATCTGTGAAGGATTTCTTTATTTGCAGTGTTAATTATTGACTTATACATGTTATAATTTGTACAAATTATGTTGATGTAACAATTTTTGTGTTTTGCGTGTCTTTTAATTTAATAATTTGTCTAATCTTATCATTAGTTTTACCAGCACTATCACTATCATCACAGTGGGACACACACTGGGTGAATATACAACACACACTGTGCGAGACAAACACACAGACACAGTCTCACCAATCAACCTAACCGCATGTGTTTGGACTGTGGGAGGAAGCCAGAGAACTTTTTACTGTGAGGTGACAATGCCTAACCACTACGCCACTTTTCTGCCCCCTGTGTTAATTTACGCTGTTCTTAAAATAACTTTGGGTTCATCATTAGAAGAAACAATTCAAGAAATGGTTCCAGCAAATCTTTCTGGCAATGGAATTGGATTTGAATGCATAACTTTGCACATTACTGTGACACTATGGCCTATTTCATGCATGTACAGCTCCATATGTTATTATAGGTGATTTAGTATAGAAGTGTTGTGTGTTAGGACTTTGGAATAAACTACACAAATATGATTACCATGTCTCTGAAGGATAAATACAGAGGCTAAAAACTAAAGCAAATAGATTGTAGCGTTATTTCAAACCTCAATGTAGTACAAACAGCATATCTTTACTTCAGAAAAGCACAAAACTCATAACATTATGACATCATAAAATTAAAGACACTGTTGTGTTAGTCCTTCCACCTACATTTTCTAAACAATCTCAAAGTTCCTTCGAATATATCTTATTATTTAAATGATCACAACTTGTCATGTGAATCTAATGCTGATTGGGGAAAATAAATTTGCAAACAGAAATGATCAAGTATTGAAAGCGCTGGCAACAACTCAGCAAGGGGTCACGGTGATGAATCATTTATAAGTGAATTAGCTGCGATTCATTTTAATTACTGACTGATAAACGGATTAAATCCACACTACATTTTTGCAGGTGAAAACTTTATATCACATATCACATCCTTGTAAAACATTACCACTGGTGAACATCATTAACATAGTAGTGTTATGTGGTCTTTTCTATCAATATCCTTAATTAACTTGACCGAATGTCTTTGGACTGGTACCCAGAGGAAGCCCATGCAGACACAGGAAGAACATGTAAACTCCACGCAGAAAGCTCTTGGCTTGACCTGAGAATCGAACCTGGGCAACAGTGCTAAACACGAAGCCGCCATGCTGCCTAACCTGGAACATATTGGTACATGTTTTATTTTATTTATTTACATATTTAAATGTCATAATTTACACTCTAGGTAACACTCATGACAGGAAACCGTCATTCTTCACATAAGTCACATCAAACACTGTCATTGACAATTTTGTACCTTCAATTGACTTTACCTGCATGTTTGGAGGTAACCGGTGAGAGGAAACCGGAGCACCTGGAGTAAACCCACGCAAACATGGGGAAAACATGCTACACAGGGATTGATAACCCCCTTATTGAAACAGAAACCTGAACTAGATCAAGACTTCACATTTAATTGTTTCAGTAGTTACTACTTTAGTATTTACAGTGCATGTTTTATAGGGTTTAAGTCTGGAAATTAATTAAGCCAGTCTAAAAGCTTCCATTTCCTTTTGTAGTTTTGTCAGTGTGTTTTTGGGTCATTTTCTTCTTAGAAGTGTGGAATACAAACACACCAGATCTCCTCATAATCAACATCAGTTTCCTACACTGTTTTATTAATGTAAACTGTTTACACAGCACTAGTGCACTTTCTTTAAAACATTTCAATGTAACTACTTTTCAGTAGCAGAAAGTATCAAATCAAATCAAATCAAAGTTTATTCGTCATATACATAGTTATACACAGTACAACCGGCAGTGAAATGCTTTATAACCGCTCCATCCGAGCACTCAAACACTTATTTTTAAAACACTTTTATTTTTATGTATTATCACTGTATATTTCGTTATTGTGTTTATCTTGATTTATCTTCTATCAGGCATTCTCAACGAGCTGCAAAGTAAGAATTTCATTGTACAGGGAACACTGCTTTCTCATTGTGCAATAATGACAATGAATATAACAATAATGACATAAAATATAACAATAAATCTTTGAATCTTGAATCTATCTGGCTCCTAATCAGTTTGAGTAAATCTTTCTGCATATTGTTAAAGAAAATGTTTCAGTAGACTTTTGAGTTTGTTATATTGCTGCCTTCATGCATGTCTTTATTTAGACCCATTATAGGACTTAGGAATCAATATAAAAAGAGTGTGTCCTCTCACTGTTTTAGTTTTTTGAAACATGATGCGGGCATTTAACAGCATTTCACATACTGGCTCAACATTTCTGAAATTTAGGTTCGTACATCTAAACCCCTGCCATCACATCTGTATGGCAAACTGCTGTGCGGGCTCCTTCAACTTCAAACAGCATGCTAGTGTTCACCATTATTATTTCATTTCAAAAATTAAATATGCCTCACACGTGTGTCTCCCACGTTGTTCTTAACTATAATTAAAATGTTTATAAAGTCTCTAAATTGACACAAAGTGTCCTAATGAATTGTTTTTTTCCAACCACTGACATCCCCATCCTGTTTTTCTTGCCACATAATAGGCTGCAGTTTGTCATTTTCTCTCCCTTTTATGAGCACTCTTTGCTATGCTAGAAATGCTCAATTGGAATTAAGAGCCCGTCTGTGAGTGAATTGAATAACGACTTATTTGTTGGGGTGAGAGGTAAAATGAATTTGACAAAAATGTCCTCTACACAAACACAATACCTGGATTATTTTCTTATCAGTAGAAATATGAATTTGTATTTTTTGTCGTAAAGGACTTCAAGGTAGCTTTATTAAATGTGTAAAGTCAAGCGTGCTTTGTACTTTTTCAAGAATAGGTCTTTCATCTGTACCTCAAAATCAAATGAATGCTTTTGACTTGAGTTGGAATTCTGTGTGCATGAACGTAGCAACCTGCTTACAACCTTAATTCGAAAACTATTCAACGTTATACGGATGTCAAACTCTTTAGAACTAAACACGTTCTTGTGAAAAACCTTACTTTAGAATTCGAGGCTGCATAATGCTGAAGAGTTTAGAATAGGATGTCCAATAAAAACATAGTTCTAGTGTAGAACTGGTGTACAGAATATGTCTTCAATTATGACTTACTGGGATTAACAATTACCACATTTACATTGTTATTTATAGTATTTTCAGAAAATATTTTTATTTGAGTGCTTTAAAATAATGACATTTGGAATTCTTTAATTTGTGGCCTTCCAAAATTCCCTTTCACCAGCCTCTGTAGCACATTGTTTTACAAAGGTATATCGACTAAAAGTAGCAATTAAACATTTAAATTATAAACAATTAAACACGGTATGGTTTTCAGAACACTGAAATGACCTCGATGTGATAATAAAATGCCTTTAAGATGTTTTTGGTGCAGTGGTTTTTGAATATTTCTATGTATCTTATATCAGTTTCAATAAGAAATTTATTAAATACGTATCTACTTGTGAAATACGGAAAAGATAAAGATGAACGGAAAGGAAATAGAAGGTCAGAGTAACAGAGTATCTACCTATCATCCAATATGGGATCTGTAATGGGACTGTTGAACGCCATGTAAGGATGCGGGTTAAGCACCCCAAGGTGTCTGAAAAAAATGGAAAGGTAGTGTGGTTAGTATGGGACAATTCATATACAAATGCTGGTCTCACATGCAAATACACTAAAGTATGGGTAAATAAGAAGGGCTCGGTTGACTGCAAACATTTACCTCATTGAATGGACACAGCAGATGAAGACTGGATAACTGATAGATAGAAAAGTTATTCTTTGCATCTCACTTTCTCCTAATGATTCACACCATGTCTATTAAAACTACCTAATGTTTATATGTCTGAATCTTGTACACAGTACATACCAGCTTTCTCTCTCCCTGTAGCTATTAACATCTGTTTAATTAAGCATTTCCTCAGCAAAGTCCATGTATGGTATTTGCAAGTACTAGATAAATATATTTGTGAAGAGTTGTTCACTGTTCCTGAGTAATCATAACAAATCACCCAGCAATCTTAAGATTTCTTCTGACACAAGAGCAGGCCCTAATTAAACATGCAGAGTGTGAGAGGAACACATGTTAATTTAATGTAACAAAAATGTTGATTTTTATGCATGCCCCTCTAAAATATTAATAGAGTAGGCTTGCGTCTCACAACGTATCAAAGCATTTCACGATATGCTAATGGAGTGCTTGCTGCCTCTTTCTCTAACAAGCTGGACGTGAACGTTCTTTCAGACCAAGCCTGTAGGCTTCAAATACTTGGCCTCAATGCCACGTACACACATAATTATAGCCTTAAAAGACCAGTAATGACCTCCTGTTCCAAAAATTATTCAAATGGTGGAACACAACTATATGGGCATGCCTCCCTCCCCAAAGTTCAATGCAAAAGAAGTGGTCTGCATGAACAAAATGGACCTGGTAGACAGGGGTAGCATCGTTAAGTCAGACCTGGGTGGGCAGAAACCTATGCAGAGCTTACATGTTCTCCCTCTGTCCGAGTGGGTTTTTTTCTGGGTGCTCTGATTTCCGTCCGCAATGTCAAGTCAGGCCAGTCTGGGCTACTAAAAGTGCCTTAAGTGTGTTTCACTCTGTAAATCAGACCCACCACAACCAGAATAAAGCTGTGGTAAAACAGACAGTGAATGACTCCGGAACCTAATAACATGCGTAGGCTGTTTATAATGTGTCAGGGTGGAGAGGCTGGTAGAGTGCCACAGGAAAACATAAGTTCTTGTGTTTAGAGGTTTGGTTCAGGGTTTGGTTCTTACTTCTAGTAACTTTTGTAACTGTCCGTAGGAAGTTTTGCGTCCTCCATCTATCTGTTTGATCTCTCTTTGGTACTAAGTGTTCATTTTAAATCTAAAATAAAAAATGTGTGTGTTTTCATTTGACCAAGTGGTTCCAGGAGTACTGGACCTACCACAAACTTGACTAGAATAGAACATATGCATGGGTTTAAATTTAAGTATATTTGTTTTATGTGTCTAATTTATCAGCATTTGTATCCAGGTCAGAGTCACAGTGGGAACGGTGCTTTGCTGATGTAAGATGTGTAACATGTCACACTACTACACTGTCTTTATTCAGGGTCCTTAGCTAAGCTTTAATGCTATGAATTAATGCTATGTATTATATTTATATATGATGCATATTAATTATTGTGCATATTGTTATGTTATTACACAGCTTTGCATAATTTTATTGGACTCAATCAGAATTATATTATGATTTCATTTTATACACACAACAGTGCACAACTCGAGTGCTACTCGTTGTAAATGCAATTTCTATCTTGACCAATAGGTGGCGTGTGTGACCCATATATCGATTACGTTCGCAAAGCCAGCAGTCAGATAGTCAAACGTTTGTCCATTATAATTATCATAAGGTTGGTGATGTTTAGAAACAAATATAATTATTTTATAATTCTGTGTTCAATTTAAAACTTGTTTACTTTGGTGAGTTCAGTGACGCGGTATTTAGTAAATCTGTAATGTACTATATTTAATTAGTAAAACGGTTTATAGTCTTAAATCTTCACTGAACTCTTGTGAATTGTTGAATGTTGTAAATTATTTATATTTCAACAATTAAAAGATTATTTGTGTCATTTCTTTAAGGCACATGCTAAATATGCTAAATTATATCGCCACACCGGTGCATAAAATTATCGTTTTACTCAAATGATAAATTGACTATGCTAGTACGGTTTAGCTACATGCTAAGATTTCAGTTCAAACAAACAACAAATAAAATATAACAAAACAATGAGTTGTGAATAAAAATGGGTTTTATTAATGGAAACTGGTCGTTAATTATGCCAGTCTGATATAAATTAATTATTAATTATAAATACAATTATATTCATTCATATAACCGTCGGGCGACAATTAACAAAGTTCCAGTCATTGTTACGTCACAATAATGAACCACGTCGTGCCAATATAAGCAAAATGACAAATATAAACATTATAAATCAATTTAATTCTTTCTCATTAAAAAAGAGAATATTGAAAACGTCAGACTGCGATTCGAACAGATGTTAGGAGATCTATTCTAATGTACTCTCATCACCTCTCTCTCTCTCTCTCTCTCTCTCTCACACACACACACATTCTTCCTCCTCCTCCTCCTCTTCACCCCTCTCACTCCTCAGCCCTGTGTGACTCTTCTGTTAACAAACATCATTTCTTCTGCTCTGTCCTTGTAATTGTAAGTACCACTTTCTATTTTATATTGTTCTGCTTTATATTGCTCGAGCAATTAAAATGTCTTTGCTATTAAAAACTGATCAATGGAGATGATTATTAGTGATAAGAGACAATTAATGGCCTTTATTTCTGTTTCAACTATCACACCTTCTGCTGACAGTGACAGAACAGTGGGGTGTTGAACTTGATGCATGTGATTGATCGACTAGCACCTTGTTATTATACAGTTAATATACAGATTGTTGAGTTTGACTTCTGTGCACTTTACATCCAACTATCCAACTAAAATAAAAGTTAATCCGTTTTGCGACTTGTATTTTGAATGCATTTTGTTCCAGAATTTATTGTGAAAATATTTACATAATTGCTCAGGACGCATAAGTTAATCATTCTTAGATAAACTGAGCATAAATTAAAATATTTAGGCTACAATAACCCTATTTTCTTTTCTTTTTTTACCTGTAAAGACGCTGACAGAATTAACTGTGTCTGATCACTACAAAATTGTAGATGATCATATAAATCAATAGAAAGATTTTCGGGTTGACGTTTACATACGGAATCGTGTGCGAATTCGATCAGTTCTTAGTTGATTCGAATTGAATAGATAAAAAGCGAATCGATCTTTATGATCGCATTCCTGTGTCATCATGACACGATCGATTCAGATCGAACGCTCTGACGTCACAAAACCTCATTATCTGGAGTAATTGAATAATTACTTCGGAACAATTTAACAATTGAACTTTTGTAGAGTTTTAGTTCTGTTTGAAAGTTTAATAGAAAACAATCAGATCTATGGTTGCGTTTATATTATATAGTTTTAAAAATGCCATTATGAAATAACCTTATTACTTAACATGTAGAGATTTCATTGGCGACTGTTGACAATGTCTGCAATTCGTACTCACCTCGCCAAATCAACAGCATTCAGAATGCACATTAATGCTTAATCCGGTGCACAATAGGGTGCAAGACTGGTGCGTAAATATTGTGTTTTACGCACCATTATTACATTTCACACGCCTGAATTCTGCTTTATTAATCTGCTATACGTGTAGGCTAAGTTGTTCCTTCTTACCACAGAGACTATCTAGAATATTAACGATGTAAAACCATATTTACAGTAATTATTAATACACAAGCAATGCAGACTTTTACAAATACATGTTACTTGGTAAAAAAGTTTTCAGATCTGTGGAAATTGCGTACTGATGGCATGGAAACCGCGTCTGTATTGATTCCAGTATTAAAGCATCATGTGCGCGTATTTAGGGTCCCACGATCGCTGGATCCCCCTCCGACCGAGGCTTCCTATTCTCTCTCTCTCTCTCTCTCTCTCTCTCTCTCTCTCTCTCTCTCTCTCTCTCTCTCTCTCTCTCTCTCTCTTGTCTGGGAGGGCGAGCCCTGCCTCTTTTGCCTTGCTCACATCAATGCCCCTGGCCACTCACTTTCCGATGTTGCACGACGGGAAATGCTTTGAATACTTGCGACATGGCCGCACGCATTGATTGCCAAGATTGACAGCAGTTCGGCGTCGTTCTTCTTCCTCCTCTACCCTCGTTTTGTGTGCCGCGGAGGTGCCACCGGCGGGACACTTTCTCAGCAGCTCGTAAAGCGCGCGCGTGCGTGTGTGTGTGGGGGGGTTTTGACAGTTTTAACTCGGGTTCTCCGGCGCGCTCGATCCTGCGATCACTTCACTTTTAGTTCGAGTCTCTGAGGTTTTGGAACGAGGATCGGGATACGCCGAAGTGAGGAGGACGAAAGGCTTCTCGAGTTGGCACGCTGTTCGGTTTCAGGTAAACTTTCTTCCTCACTCTTGACTTCTAACCTGTTGTTCTTCGGTGCCGATGTTGACGGCGCGTTTTGCGTCTGCGCTTCTGGAAAACACATGACAGTTGTTCATGTGATGCACTAAATGTGCTGTTTGTTTATTTGTTTGTCGGGGGATTGGGGGGGGGGTGTTTATCTCGCTCTTTGCCTTTTCGTCCTGATGACACAGTGCACACATGGACTTCTTAGGTTTGTGCCATGCCAGGCAATTTCAGGATGTTTAGCACTTATTAAGATGAAAGCGCAAACATCTTTTTGCCGCTTGGTTGTTTGCGCAATTGGAGCTACCGCGCAACAACAGCAAAACCTAAACAACTAAACAACAACAAATAAACAAAGTAACGCACCAGCAGTGTATGAACTGTCACACCGAGTAAGCACTAATTTCCGGATTAAATAAGGTACAGGACGGCGCGTAAGTAGCAGTTTCATACTTCGTCCACACTGCGGTTGTCGACATTATCACCGCTGGTGTGGCTTCGGCGCACCGCGACCGTGAGTGTGAAAGTTCACGTTCAGTCCATTATGGTTTAATCAGCCAAACAGCACAGAAATGAAAAGAATTCCAGCTTCACCATGTAATTAGTTCCCCTTTCAAATTAGCCACACAAATAAGGATTGTTCACATAATTCCAGTGAGATTTCAGCCTGGTTTGACTTTTTCTCAGGTCAGCAGAAATGACCCCAGAAAGAATGCAAGAGCCATAAATTAACTCGAAGTCTTCATGAAAAGTGGGTCCATTTACAGACAATACAGACAAGACAACAAGGACTGTCTGATAGTCTTCAGGTCTGAAAAAATGGCTCTGAAACAAACAGGCTATTAATAAGTCGTGTGTGAGTCTAATAGCTGTATTATGATGTATTATTATATGTAATTACATTTTAATTGTATAAACATGCAAATGAAAAGAAACAAAGTGAGCAAGCCAGATGATCCGTTAACAAATAAAGGTGTCAGAAATAAAACTGTAAACTAAAGCAGTTCTTAGATAGTAAGTTTTGTAATTTGTTATAGATTTTCATATTACATCCTTTTTCTTCCTGGCCAGTGTTAGGAGATCTGTAAAGGTATTAAGAGGACACTTGTATAATGCTTGTGAACTTCGCCTGTGTGACAGAGATAGCTTGTAAAGGGTGTTTCCTTTAAATTAGACCTCCTCGCAGACAGATAAGTGAATTTCTGAAGGCTGGACAGGACCTGATAATATTTGAAAAAGACACACAGAATGCTGACATATTTGGAATGTATTTTTAGTGGAATGTGCATTTTTATAAGGAACTCTGGTAGCACTTATGGAAGAAAGATCATAGGCCACCTGCTTGGTTGACTTTTATTCGTTTTGGGTCCTGTGACCTACTTGTCAACGTCTTATGAAAGTGCAAAAGCTTTGTTCTGTTGGGAATAAACTAACAATCGGACATCTTCATTAAATCCGGCTTAACCTGATCACTGACACGACCAACTCCAACCTGCAAGTTGGTTTCCAGCGCGTATAAGAATATCCGGGCGTCTAATAATAAACTCTTGTCTTAAATGAGAAGGGGTAACGATCTACCCCCTTATACACCCCCCCACCCCCCGCTTCTCCCGTCTCGTCCCAGTGTTGGACTGATCCTGTAATGGCATTCTGCTCTGAACAGTTGCCGTCCCGCGGTGTGGGTGAGAGTACCCTCATAAGGTAAGGCGGCAATGGAAGTCCAAATAGCACGTTTATTATTAGACCGCCGATTCAGCACATTGTCCTGATTGCTGGCCAGAAGATGTGCTGCACTGTCCTGGCCCCCTCAATAGACATATTTCAAACCCCAAGGGTGTAAGAACACACTCTTGAAACGGCACGCAATAATGAAGTCATTGTTCTTTAACTCACGTGTATATGTCTGCACAACCGACTTTTGGATTAGGACTTGGATTAAAAAAAAAACTCTTGCACTGATCAATGCTTGTGCAGCAATCTTGTATGAAATAAATAGGTTTATACTTTATTGATCATTCTTGAGGCAATTTAAGGAGTAAAATATTATTATTAGCTATATAGGCTATGTTATAATATTCAGATTTGATCATTTGATCAGTTTATCTGTCGTCCTGTTATAAGCACGTTTGTAGGCAAGTTTGCGCAATATGTGTGTATACATATAAATCTTTAGTGTACACACTTCGTCTCATATTATAACCGTTATAACAAAACCCGACAGGCATTATAATGCAATATTTCTATCCGTTTCAGGATTTTCTTGTGGACAGATCGAGAGACAGGTTACTGAGCGTTTCTTTCTGTCGGGATTCAGAGCCCCGATTGCCGCATATGCTGGTAAGTTCAGACCCCCGTTTGTTCCACTGCGCAGCTTAAGTTTTGTTTATTTAGCGCATTTTGATTCTTTAAATCAGGATCCCATTTTTTAAGGATTTTAAATTTCGATTGATCCAAGCTTATAAATCAGCGTCTAAATCAAGTTTATTTAATAATTTCAGCATTTCTGCTTCCGTATCAATACAGTTCGTTTTGGATTGTTTTATAAAATTAGATTATAAGAATGAAAATTATTAAACACACACTACAGCAGTTTTTGTTCCATACACGACCAGTGATTTTATCTATTTTATTAACAGTCAAATAATCTGTACATAATAAAAATTAGGTGCATTTAACGGTTGCGACTTTTTTTTATTAAAATATTATTAACGGCTGGTTTTAATATAATTATCCTATCGGGAAATAATAGAACGTTTTATACGATTTAATTAAACCCATTGTTCAATACATTTACGAAACAAAATATTAAATATTAAAATCGCGACTCTTCATCCAAATGCGTATTTAAAAACCACAAACAACAAGACAAATACAAAATGCTGTAGTGTAGAGATGATTTGTAGGGAGAATAGTACATTCATGATGCTTTAGATGATGGCGTTTATGGTGTTTTGTCGGACGTCAAAGGCAACATTTGATGAAAGATATGAGTTTTAATTATAGTCAGACATTTATATTCTCCTTTTCATGTTTTATTATCAGAACTCAATTCGCGAATTGTTTCCTTTAATTGAATCGAATTACAAGGACAGCAAGGAACACGAACGATCAGATGCTTTAGGCTTCCTAAAACATTGGTAATTAAACTGAAAAATAATTTCAAAAATCTTTTCATTTACATCAATCATAATTTTTCTTTTCTTTTTCTTTACATTTATTGTAAGTCAGCAATTCTAGTCTTTTCTTTAAACGTGCATTACAGGAGCTCAGCAAAATCTCTGAAAGCAGTTCAGGTTCTTTTACAGTCAGGCATCAATTAGTCAGGACTCTTTTCCCTTTTAAATACTTCTTTTATTTTTTTAGCAATACGAAATTGAATTTATTATAGTAAATGCCAAGGTTACTGTCAGTATTGAGTGCACATATTATCATTTCTCAAACAGGTTCACATATTTAAAATACTTCAGCTTTTATTTTTCTTTTTTTACACCTGATTGACTTTAGAGATTTCACCAGCATTCACCATTTTGTCTATTGTCATCTTGCTTCCTGACTGAGATGCTAGAGTTTTTATTTTTTCAAATTAGCCTGTCTTTCACAAAAAAGAACATAAAATCTAGAAAGAGTTTACTGATTAAATATTGTTAGAACTGGTTAGAATTGTTTCTTTACACATGTATAAAATTATTTTTTATATATCCGATGGACAACTTGATAAAAACCTGTTAGCGAAGAAATCTTATCTTTGAGCAACTAATATTTACAACAAGTTTAATATTTTTTCTGGAACGGTAAATGTCTTTGGGAACTTGAAATCAAATTGTGTTCACATTCCTAGATAGCATGTAGGAATCCAGCCATGGATCGAACGGATCTTCTGCGCACTCACAGTGATGCTGTGATGCTCTGTGCCAGGGTGATACAGTAGAAAGTACTAAGGTTCTAATGCTCTCCGTGTGTGTTGTATCAGGGAGGTTAAGGTTCTAATGCTCTCCGTGTGTGTTGTATCAGGGAGGTTAGAACAGTGCCAGAAGCCTCCTAATGATGAACGTGAGCAAAAGTAAACAACAGCAGGTCTGGTAAAGGTAAGCTGTGCACCAGCCGTAGGGGAGGAAAGCTGGGCGAGAGAGACGTGCGGCAGCACATGTTGTGACATCTGTCTTTAAGCGTTAGCTAATTTGCTGTGGAATATTTCAACAATGATCAAAACCGATGGCAACATGTTCATTAGGGGATGCATTTTTTCTTCCTCAACGCTGCGTTTGTGCTGGAATCTCTCAAGTTATGCATCGAGAATGCATTATTGAAGTTCGGTTGTACTTTTTAATTAGCACTGCATTAGTGTGTGTTTCATGTGTAATGTGCAGAAAAACAGGCGCCTTTGGCAACAACAGTCTGTGATCATGTTGAGTCATATAAATATGTCACCCTGAAGCTCAAAAGACAAGAAGCTGGAAAAAAAAATCATAAAATGTTATATTTATATAGCTTTTACTTGATGATCTATGGGCACCAAGTCTTCATATGTTATTAAGCCTTGCCGAAGAGAACCCAGCACAACTTTTCTTTTTTTATTATATGACCTGGAGGAATTTGAAACCATTGTCTTTCACAGTGCAGGCAGCGTACTGACATTTGCTTGAATTCCCCAGTGCTCCCGGTCTCATAAAACCCAATGATTTATACAGGGCCCGGGTCAAGGATGTCGACCTTGTAGCTAGGGGAAAATCAAAGATGTAATTTTAGTCTAACAATCGAACGACAGATAATGAATGAAAAGGCAGTTAGCTGCGTGCGACCTTTAACTCTCGGGCCTTAAGTATTTTCCCTACTGTAGGTAGAAATTAAGCAGCCTATACTTATCTGCGACTTGACAACACACCCAAATTGTAGACTTGCTTCAGGAGGGAAAAAAAAGACATGCTAGGATACAGCACGGTGCAGCCCGACGTATCTATCGAACACAAATCTGTGTTTGATTTATATATTAAAAAAAAAAAATCAATGAATCGGTGCAAATTGAATGTGGATTTGTGGTTTCCAAAAATGACCGATGCGTTTAAAACTGACAGCTAGAGTTGTGGTTCACAGACCTTCAGATGACAGCGAATCGTCGTTCTAAGCCATATCACGCTGAACACAAATTACCCGACACACACGATCTTACAAATATTTTCCATATTCAGAACACACACACGCCTCTTAATTGTCTTCTCTCTAAAATACACATAAATATGTACAGTTAATTGGTGGTGTCTCACTTTTCCCTGGGCTGTGACTCTAATCAGCACTATCAGGTAAAGGCTCTGGTGTGAGACTGTGTGTTTTTTATGAATCAGAGGAAGATTATGGCGATGCATATGAAGACCGTACGATCATTTCCATATCAAAGAAGCACAGTGTGTTGGCTGGCAGTAATTAAAATGCAGTGGTTTTGGTGCCTTGTGCAGTCTTACATACCACACACACACACACACACACACACACACACACACACACACACACACACACACACACACACACACACAC
>JAOTRQ010000003.1:469662-484886 GCA_028565875.1 Hoplisoma paleatum | reverse complement strand
CACACCAACACACACACACTCACACACACACACACACACACACACACACACACACACACACACACACACACACACACATACTGTCTCTCTCTGTCTCATTCTCATCCACAAACACACATATTGACCCACACAAATATAGAGACACACGCGCGCGCGCATACGCACATGCACACACACACACTGTCTATCTCTCACCCGCAAAAAACTTATTCACCCACACAAATGAACACAAACACACACACATACATACGCACAAACACACACATACTATCTGTTTCTCTATCACCCGCTAACACACATATTCACTCACACAAATATAGACACACAAACATACACACACAAACCCGCACACATGAACACACACACAGACACACACACACTGTTTGCTAAAAAAAAGAAAATGAGCCCATAGCAGCATGCGAGTGGTTGACTGCCGTATGCAACTCCAAATACACTTATAATTTTTGACAAATGTTTATGCCAGTGTGTGCTCTTTTGTGGAGAACTTGTCCCCCTGCCAAAACCATTTCAAGACAGAGTTAGTTTGCCTTTTCTTTAGCTTCTTGTTGTGGCCTTTTGTCTCACGTCGCCTCTAAGCAGCTGCGTGGAACGCAGCCTTCGCCGTGTGTTTAACCTTTAATTGGCCCATGAATAAATGATGCAAATCCTTCTTTATGCATCAAGGCCGTGTTTATGACGGATCTTCATCTATCATGATTGTTGTCACTTTAAAACTGTGACTGTGGGTGCTTTTTTCCCTTTTACGTCCTCAGCTTTGCACGGGCTGTTTAATAGCAAATGTTGCAAATTGTTTGGATAGTTTATTACAGGGTCTGTGGTTTTTATTTGTAGAATCTTTTTGCAGCTTCTGCCTCGGTCTTAGAGAAACTTCAGGCTTCAGGAAAGTCTCGGCTTGTTTGCTGTAATTGTAGCTTCTGTTTTGAGTTGAGCCTTTATACTTAGGTTATAAAGAAACAAGAAAACAAGCAAAAGTAACATGCATGTATTGCAATTTATGTTAATACATAATTGTAGCATAATAGTTGAAATGTAGTAGAATTCAATCTACATGTATACAATAAACATTGATTTTGTATAGGTTTTTGTTCACCAAATATCATATGCAGTATTCTTTAAAATACATTGATTTTTATATTTGAGACATCTGAGGATTATATTGTCCATATTACCAATTAAATGGAAAAAGAAGCATTTATTTAATTTGACATTAATTGATTTTTAATCCCAAAAGTATATTTCAATATGAGTCGTAACTATTATATCCTGGGGAATGTGAGATGTTTATAATCAGCTCTCGAGTTACAAACAAAATGCATAGGAAATGAACATTTCACGCTTGTTTACAAAAAAATGTCATTACACGTCGATAATCTGATGTAGTTTATAAATCACAGTTGTTCATGCAAATAATGATGTGCACAATGTAATAAAAAAATATTATGACAAAGCAGTTATGCACATTCAAACATTGTTTGTGGCTACAGTGGAAAGATCCAGGTTGACACATTTCCTTATGTTGCTGCTGCGCCTACTTTGGTAACCACTGATGCGTAGAAATACAATGCCTGAACTATAAAAGTGAAGACCCCACTCAGTCAGGGACTGTAAGCAATAAACAGAACAGCCTACTGGGAAAGGAGGACAAATTTACGTAAATCCCAGCTGAAGAATGTAAGATGTGAGTAATAAATTGTTTGAGAATTAAATGGCCCAGTAGTCTGGGCAGAAATGTAATTTCTAATGCAAACCATGACTGTTCGGCTCCAGTGGTTTGTCACTGTGTGTGTGCATGTTTGTGTCATCTCTACTCATTGTGAACCTGTCACAAACTTGATAGATCACTAACTTTACAAGAAGCCAGTTAGGGGTCAGTAATTAATCTATGGCGATCTGGCATGTTGATTTACAAGGCAACGCTACTTTAGTACTGTTGTCGAGTGATTCATGGTGCACAATGGAGAGTCTAGATCTACTATTGCATTTTCAGTTCCTGCAGAAGCAAAAAAAAGACCAGCAAAAATATATCTTGAATGATTTTTTTTATTATTAGATGTACTCCTTTATTATGACACAACATGTGGTCCTAATTTCAATTTATGAACTCTGTAGAAAGCCAAACTCAAACATTAATTGAGTTATAATCTGAAAGCTTGGTCAAAGCATCTCTGTTGCACTTTCGGTCTGTTTTAGGAGCCAGTAGCTTATGGTGTAACATGGTACACTGATCTCGTTTTTATTAAAGAAGCAAAACGATGTCTGAACCAGTCTTGAAAATTATATGGAAATGCAGGAGCCAAAACTGCATTGCATACACTTTTTCGTTGTGTGGAAACTCAGAACGCGCAATGCCAGATCCAAACTGAAGTGACAAAGGAGGGTGGAAAAAGGAGGGTACAGTTTCTGTGGCTATACTTCAGACAGTAGTTAAGCTCAAATAGCTCTGGCCGGCTCTTTTGTTTCCTTATTCCATGATTATTTACACTGACTCGCAGATTTTACAGGGCGTGCGTCATGAGAAAATGGCTTCAGCAGACCCAACCACAAGTTCGGCAGATCTCTCTTACTTTGTCCTACTGGCTTTCTTTCTGAATATGCCTGTGACTCGAGCACTGGTAAATTCTGATGTCTGATTTCGCTCTAGGCTTACAGAGAATAGGTACATTTAGACGCTTGACTTCTGATATGGAGATTCAAAGATGCTGAATTTGCCACGTGATCATCTTTCGGCTGTTAAAGTTGTAGACTGGTTGGTAAAATTACCAAACACACCTTCATTAAAGTACGGTATGTAGGTTTAATGACACAACAGTGTGAAGATGCTAAGAAAGCGAACGGAACCTTACTAGACTCTTTATGATAGAGACATTAACTCACGGATCGACTGAAATGCAAATCGTTCCTTGTACTCAGCTTCTGTTCTTCCCTTTTTAGTTTCGCCAACTCACTTTAAACCACACCAAAGCATTAAACCATAATAAAGGACTATGATGGAAAATGTGAAGCCTTTTCGCTTTGGCGCAGAGAATGGAAAACAAATTGCACTCGAATTAAGACACATCCATTTTTTCATTAGTTCATCAACCTACCTCTGCAAAGCAAGAAGATCCTGCTCTATAATTTCACTCGCTCATTTTTCACACGGCCGTTTCAGAGTCTGTTAAAACTCTGCTTGCTTAAAGCATGGTATAGTCACCTTTTTTCCTGATTTAAAATGGAAAATCTATTGAAACGATGGAGGAACTTTTGTGGTTTTGCTTCCCCAGCATTCCCCAAGAGCCTCTTTCATGGTCTCCAAGAACAGCCACACTGGCACACGCCGGACACCCACGAACAGTGTAAGTTTCTCCATCCTAAGTGTACAGGAACATACAGTATAAACCCAGAGAAAGTGGGACCTGAAAAAAGAGAAAGGGGTGGGGGAGAGTGCTGACAGAATTGCAGATTCCCCAGACTCCTTTTTCCTACCGTCCTATCACGACTCTCGCAAGATCTCTAGTAGAAAAGAAACCGAAACTATGACACATTGCAAAACCGCTTCAGGCCCTCCTTGATGCAAATGCTGCATTTTCTGTGAGCTGTGACTTTACACTGCTGCCTTTACAAGGTTGTGCTCTTGTTTTTAATCTGCTTACACTTCTAGACCATAGTAATATAGCATAGAGTGCATGGAGTTGTGTATGAACCCTGATCGTGTCCACATTGTTGCTGAATTTTCTGCTCCATTGTAAGCTAGACTATCAAGCCCATTATGTGTTCATCTGGCCCCCCAATCCGATTCAAATAATGCAAAGAATGTTCACGTATGCTTGAAAATAGTAAAGATAACAACATCCTAACATCGTAAAACTGCACAACAGTTTCGACAACATTATAAAGTAATTCGTTTCAGAAAGATGTATAGAGATCTGGCAAAGCCTTTCTTTTACATCCGTGTATGCAAAAACAAGCTGTAACTTGTCCAATGAACTTTTGGAATCACACAGTAAATGTAATCACCACACCCATATTATACCCAACTTTTTACAATGTATAATAAAGTATGAGGAGAAAAGGTGCCGTTTAAACTTATTAGGGCTGAAATTGAAAGGCAAAAATAATTTTACAAATCAATCCATCTTTTTAGATATTTGTGTGTGTGTGTGTGTGTGTGTGTGTGTGTGTTTGCGGTGAATGCACGTGCATTGGATAAAGTGGGATGTCACGTGGAACGAGCGTTCTGTCTCTGGTCAGAGGCAGACCCAGAGCGGTGATGGTGGTGGAGCCGATGATGAAGAGATGGCCCTCCTCTAGCATGGTGTAGCTAAATTTATTGGTCGCCATCTGCAGGGTGGAGGAGTTTGGGTACACTCCAGACCACAGAGAACCTTCTAATTAAATTGCCATCATTATCAACTTGCGGTCAGGGATCATCTCTGACGCCAAGTGCTTCCAACATGGAAACCGAGCGAGCCATTTTTCCTCAGAGCCGCACTGGACAGAATTACAAAGAGAAAAGCAGAAGGCTGGAGTGCTGCATGGGGTTCTTTTTTTGGCACTTCAGGCTAAAGGCACCCTGCCATTTGCACTCAGGTTTAAACAATTACCATCCATAGGAGAGTGAATCAAAATCTGTTAGTCATTGCTGGACTGGACATGGACGTTTTAAAACTGTAGTTTGTGCGGATCTAAAATAATATCAATTAGAGTTTATTGAGCGTGCTGACAGCGTTCCCTTCAAATTGCTCTAGTACGGTTCCACACAGTAGACCTGTGAGTGACACAGAAGAGTGCAGGAAAAAAGCTTTATCAGAATGTAATTACAGCCCCTGTGATTAAAGGGGAAGTGACTCTGATTAGAAGAGTTTCTTGGGGATGTAGAAACTGGATGAATATTCAGATGAAAATGGAAATGGAAATGTTCTGTGGAGGGTTTTTTTCTTTATTGAAGTATACGTACTTTAATAGTGGTGTATTATAGAACAGACCGGAATCTGCGTGATGTCAATATTTCAGCTGTTGGAGAAAATGTCCACAGATTATAGGCAGTTAAAAGTATACTATATTTAAGTTATTGGTTGCATTTCACATAAGACTGGTGATGAAGCTGTTGCAGTTGTCTAGCAGTTAAGGTTCGTACATGGACAGTGATGGCTAGTGGTTAAGGCACTGCGTTATAGATCAGAGGCCTCACTACTAAATTTCAACAGAGTGTTCTGTTGTCAGTCGTTTTGGATAAAGGTATCAATTTAAGGGTGCTGACAGGTTTGCCCTTGAGCAAGGCCCTTTCCCTTTAACCCTAGAACAATAATGTTCAAATTAGTAACACCACCACTAACGTTGGGTATATTTTAGCCAGTATAAGGCGTCTGATTTAAACACACAAACATTAACCAGGTAAAATCCACCTATAAAATATTTTACTTACTATCGCTTTAGTTCGGTGAAAATTACTCGAACCCGTGCTCCGCTTAAAATACACATAGATGTGAGGAGGAAATCTACCAAACCCTTAATGACATCAATGATCGTCCTGATGCTCCCCAAAGTCCCAACATGTAACTCAGACAGCAGCAACACAATGAAAATCACAGGACAAAAATTGCGTGGGTGAAAATCACCTGGCGTTGTTCTAGATTCATTTGCTTAGACACTATATACTACGCTATATACTATGTCACTTTGGATAAAAGGTCAAATGCTGAAAATGTGAATATAATTTATATAAATTAAACATGGTTCAAAAAGTAACCATGTTTTTGATGCACTTCATGAATGCGATGTGATCTTGAACCAAAAAGCGAAATAAGAGGCTGAAAGTATTTTATTTAGCTGGAAACGAATCCGACTTTTAATTTCTTATTACTTCTGATATCTGATATCATGGTAGAGTTGCTCCTTATTAGGAGGGTCTAAAGCTTGTGTTCACATGATATGTGGCTATAGTATATTTATCTTTTACATCATATTTAATCTGAAAAACTGTCTCTCACCGAGGATCATACATTCTCACATGTTTAAAGTATTTCAGCCAGACAGCCAGAGACTTGTTCTGTTAATAGATTAGCATGGCTTTAAAGCCCTCTCTGTTTTTCTCTAATGTGCCTTTAAGACCATTCCATTTGCTATGAATTATTTTTATGAATAGTATGAAATAGACACAGGGTCTTTTAGAACTTTACAATTTCACAACTGACTTCCCTCTCAGAATGGCAGTGCCTAACCTCTTCTGGTGGCTTTTTGATTTCAGGGCAAGGTTTCTTCGCTCTGTGAGCTGTACATAAAAAGCTTAGGCTGCTCTGAATTTATGGATGAAGGCTGCTTATCTTGCCATTCCCAGCTTTAAGAAAGGGGACGGAATCTTTACAGTTACATTTTCTGCATTCAAAGCTATAAGAGGCACAACAAAACCTGCAATGTGCATCTACATGCTGTACCGGCTCTTGCTAGAATGCTGCGTCGGGTTATGTTTAACGTATGTCATAAACAGAATCATATACTGTAACTTGGTGTTTAGGGCAGATTTTACTGTCCGTGTTATTTGATTTTGGGCCGAGTTACGTGAGGTACACATGCACTGTAGAACCGTTGTGCACTAACTAAGCTACTGCTCGAAAACTTGTGTTCAAATGATCTAAAAGAAAGACTTTGATTGTTTTTTCTAGACGCCGTCTTCTTGCACCAGCTCAAATCTTCTTTTGGATTTGCTTGTTCGGAGCTCCATCAGCCCAGAAATGTATTTGTGTGGAACCTGAGATTTGTTGGAAAATACTATGTGGTAAACGGCAGGCTTTTGATATTGTTATTGGCGGCCTGTCAGGTCGTGTAGAGAATAATGAAAGCCACGTGTTCTGTAGGAGTCTGACCCACCTGTCTGGCTTTCAGCACTGAGAATTTTAACCTGATGCATTAGCCGAGCGTCTGGTGTTCACCAGGTTCCTCCTGTAACCTCTGGCACTTGATTCAATACTGTTAAAATCTACGAACACGCTGTGAAATACTGTATTTTCACTTCCATGCAGCTCTGGTTTTTATACTCAGCTGCTTAATTACGCTGTTGTCCGGGTTTTAACTTTAAGTTGATCGCCTCGCACAAATTAGAAGAAAAAAACCCTCAATATTTATACTGTTAAAAATACTGTAGATATAAAATTCTTGTTTGATTGAGTCTACTTTTCATTATTGTCTCCAGTGTTTTGTTGGTCCGGACATTATATACTAAAATTTTCTTCATCAAAACAGTGTGAATGTCATTGTTTAGAATTAGAGATTTAAATTTGAATATTGCCAATATGCTCAGGTTTTGGGTTCATTAGTGGCCAAACTATTTACATGAATTGTAATCCATTTAAAATTGGGAAACCAAGTTTTTTTTGATGACTTTAAATAACCATTGTGAAGCCTGAACAAAAAAACCCTGAGGATTCATAATGAAATTGATACAAATGAAAAATGACACACCTGGAAAAATGAAAATTAACACGTGATGTTTTACCAAGGTACCGAAAAAGAATAGAAATGTCAGACAAATAAAATACATGTTTCATATACATTCATTTTTAGGTAAGCACCTTATTTAGCCATAAATGTAATCCTGAGCTTATAAACTGAAGCCACCTTAGTGATACTCATTAGTAATGATTGTAATTAAATGTTTTTTGGATGGTCGGTTGATACCCCAGAGCAGCAAACTACGCTAGCTCTTGTGTTCCTTGTAGATCCAGAGTCTGTAAAAATGTTAGTGGACTATCAGGGGAGTGTAAATGTTGTGCACCAAGTGATTCAGTAGGAACTGAACCCATATATAAACCCTGGATAAACAATGGTCAATCATGTAAAATGAAATGGAAGAATGTTTATTTTAATATTAGATAGAATCACACATACACACACACACAATATTATATGAGCACATAATACAATAGTATGGATTCTTATATATGCTGCTAGATTTGAATAATAATTCTGGACCTGAGGGTCTGTTAGTTTTAAAAGGTTAACCGTCTGGTTTGTACCTATAAATGAGGGCTTGGGGAGCCTCCTTTCCCTATACTATGTGAAGAGTTCCTCAGGTTTCACACGGCTAGTGCCATGCTCAAATGGGCTCTCTGGGTATGACTGGAACATTATAAATGTTGAGCTGTGTTTGTCTTACCCCCTTTCGAACCCAGAAAATGTTAAAATTTGCTTAGGACGTATAGCAGGGTGTGTGATGTCAGTTATTATTACTGGAGACACGGGATAGGAAAATTGAGATTATTTTCCAAAAATCTGCTGTGCAACGAGCATTATGTCACAAAGGCGACATTGTAGCCGACCTGGTGTGCTGAAGTGTACGTCTTGTAACTTATTTGCACGCTTTAGATTGTCTGGCCACCCATATTTTTCATGTGTACAATTAAACCTTTCGGCTCGCCTCCATGAATTAAACAGCACAGGACTGGCCTCATGGAAAGGAACGGTGTATATGTGACTTTTCAGTCTGCGTTCAATTTTTATTGAACAAGGTCTTAAGGGGTTTTGAAGCACATTCGTTTTGGGAGCTTACTTTCGAAAGCTGAGTTCCAATACTCGTGCCCAGCATGGCCCTCCTGCCTCGACCTGCTGGCACAATCATGTGTCACGTGTTGTTTCTCCAAGCCTGCAGTGATTGTGCTCCTGAATCAATCTACAGCTTGTACAGCTGGCCTGCTCTTCTCGGATGCTAGGCTGATTGCTGCATGTACAAGGGTATCGTGAGCAAGCAAGGCTCTAATAGCAGAGAATCGAGCATCACCTGTTTTTTTCCCCTACTAATTGAAGTCAGCACTAAAATACCATGCCGAGAGTACTTACCATGTTTGATTTATTTATTGCCTGACTGAGGAGTTCATTTGCTTTTATTTTAAAGGCTTTTCTTTACATCAGTAAATCAACAATAAACTCTCATTCACTTATATAGAAGATCATAGATTTAGACAGTGATGACTGATTGTTTCTTGTCATGAATGTGACCCAGAGTTTAAAACATTAACGTTAAATCCCCAATAAAGAAATAAATCTATAGGGGTGCGGGCAATCACAACCCAGTGGTTACAGTACAGGAGTAGTAATCTGAACCACACAATTGCCAGGTTGTAGTTGTTGGGCCTGCTAAATAATAAAAGTCCCTGCTAAATGCTAAAAATGTAAATGTATTTTAAGGCCACGTAGACTTGTCGTTAGGAGACAGGGCTAGTAATTCAAAGGATGCCAATTCAGACCTCATCAATGTTAGGTTGCTGCTGCTGGGCCCTTACCCTTAATTGGTCCGACGGTATACTGTAACTACTGTAAGGAGTCTGCTAATGCCCAGTTTATAGTATTTTTAAAGTTCATATAGTTTATAAGCTTGGTAAAAAGGGAGGGTTACACAGTTTTCTTTTAAACTATTGAATAACTTTGAGGGGTTTAGTAATGAAAGTAAAACCTATTTATTATTTTAAGCCCAAGTCTAGTGTGTGTTATCAATTGTGTCTTAATGTGTGTTTTAATGCACAGATTGGGTTAAATGCGGTGGAATTATTCCTAAATGTGTAAAATGCAATAATGAAATAGTATTCTAAAATAAATAAAAAAATAGAAAATGCATACATAGAGAGAAAAATTACCTTGGCATGAGGTGATATGAGTTTTTTAGTCTACAGCAAAAATATAAATATTTTAAATGCTTAGACTGTATAAAATATCAATCAATCTACCTGACAGTCATCAGCTAATGAAATAAGAAATTATAATTATGTAGTATTTTTACAGTGCCAAATGTATTCTGTACGTCGCTAAACATACATTTTTTGGTCCAAACACATTACAGTGAATAGAAAAGAAGACATTTCAAAATGTTTCTTTGACTTAATATTTATTATTCCTAATTGTATTCGGACTACTGCCCAGACCTGATAATGTACTTGCTTTTCATCACCAGAGTAAATAAGCGCACTAGAGATCACGCTCCATCTGACTCGTTTCACTCCAAGCAGATGCAGGATATGCAGCACTGAATGAAAAAGAGAGAAAAAAGAGAGAGTGACAACAGGGAGAGAGAGAAAGAGCGAGAGAGAGATTGCCTAGCCAGCTCCAGTCATGTCAGCCAAGATTTGTGTCCATGCTTTAAATCATTTCCCTCTCTAGAAAATTAAGAATGCAGAGATAGTCTCAAACCGATCATTTCTCTCCTCCTCCTAAATGGAGTCATTTGCATTCCAACATGTAGCAATTAATCGCGAGCTTTAAAGTCGAGAGCCGCGATTGTAAATAACCAAACTGGGAGGTTATAATGTTAATTGTCTCAATGGTTAAACCAGTTGTATAGGGCTCGCTCTAAAAGTATCCATCCATCACTTCTAAGATTTACACTGGTGTTGTGAGTTGGCATTTCTGATCTCTGCCTGAAGAAACATTTACCTCTGCACTGTCCCGCTCTCATAATTCTTGATTCCGTCTATACTAAGAGCTAACTCTATATATCAATCTTCGTATATCAATTTCCATGTGAACTATGGATTTATTTATGTGTTTTTTCTTTTGTGGAAAAAAAAAATTGCCCGGCACAATAGTACTCACATAAAATTCTTTTGAAAACTGTACAAAAAATTGACCCAAACGTCTCTCAAGAGTTGTAAAATGTAAATAAAATGTATATACTGAGTATATATCGAGTATATATTGGATTTGTTTTCATAATCTGCCATGTTATGGGTCATTCATTACTGATTACTGATTAGAGAGCTTTACTAGAACATTTAGAATTTTCAGAACTCTTTAGGCGTTATTGTCTCCAATCACCACTAGGTGGGAGCAGCACCCAGGGTTCCTATTGATTTTTCAATTAACAGTTTTTCTATTTTCATATATTTTTTATGAAAGATCAATGGTACAAAAAGGCTGGGGACAACTGCTAGAGCTAAAGGATTTACTGTTATTTTATTTTTCATGTGTCCGTTTGAGGGTTGAACCAGGTTTATTTTACTACCATTACCTACTTATTTAAAAGGTAATGGTTAAAATGCTGATTTGATTGGGTTTATATCTGATTTTTGTTATTTTATTTTATACAGTAGGATATCAAATTTATCAAACTTGACTACAACAATGGCCAATATCTCAAACTATGGCCTTTTATCAGAGGCAACACTATTCATGCGCTTGCCTTCATCTTCAAAGTTCCTTCATTTCAGTCCTGTGATATCCGACACAATTTCAATTCAGTTGCAAATGTAATCTCGCGGAAATAGGATGGTGACAAACTTGGTTTCATCTTTAACAAGAACAATGTTGGGGAAAAAATATCCTGTGAACGTAATGGAGGTTGATTGTAGCCTGATCATTTCTGGATCAAACGAACCCATTCTGGTTTAATTCAGCATGTGATTGACATTTATAACAGCGTAGTGTTGAAAAAAATATCCCTGACTGGTTCCTGGTCTGTTAATAGCACTGTCGTTTGAATACAGATGCTCAACGTTTAGACCTAGTCACCGAAAATGGCTCAAAGTCAGGAGACAATTGCAGGTTGATTATGCTGCCACTGGCAGAAGCTGTGCCTCCTTTGTGCATGATTTATTTGCATTTAAATGTTTATTGTAGATTGTACCTATGAACAGGCATCATCAATGCGGGCTGTTTTGTTGGCTTTGTTGTCGGAAAAACAAAATGATTTTCACCAAGATTGTAATGAGAGCAGAAAGTCTTAAATATATTTTATATACCGAAGGTAGTCAATCAGTGCGCGACTGTTGCTTGTTTTTTGTGCGTTTGCTGAAAGATTTAATCAGTAAGTGCACCGACGACTTGTTTTTCTGTTTAAGCATTGTGATCCAGTGCTTATCCTGAGACTAAGCTGTGTTTGTAGTGTTAAGGCATTTCTCTGACCTTTGTCTAAGCAATGGGAACGATACACAAGTGCGAGTGTATTCAACTATTATGAAAACCTGAAAATAAATTATATATACTTTGTGTCAAGAAAATGTGGGTTGTGTGATTTGAACGTGTGTGGTACATAAGCGATGTGTACGCCTTTGTTACTGTACGGTAGTTATTGTGTGTGTGGTGCCCATTGCCAAGCGTCTCTCCCGCTGCTCTGGGCTCCGGTTGCTTTTGTCCTGCTGCACTCAGCGCTTCTGTCTCCTCAGGAGAGTGACAACTCACACTAGTGTGGCCACACAAAGACCCTTCCTTCTTTTGAGGTGTTAAAAACTTCCATTTATGCATTCCCTGGACAAAAAGCCCCCAAGCCTATTTTCGTGGCCAGTGGCAACATAGGCAGACATTGTGGCCACGCTTCTCCGGCACTCATTTCACAGCTTCTAAAACCAGTATGTGGTGAACCGGATTTCAGCGGCTAAAATGCCCCGGGAGAGGGTGGGCGATAAGAGCACTGGAGAGCGAGAGAATGGGAAATGACTCGCTAAAGTAGAATGGAGACGCTTCCCTGACTTGAACCTGTACTCTTGTACCTGTGTAAGATAGTGTAGTCTCCACGAACTGGGCCATTTATTAACTAGACTGGATGACGCTTAAAAAAAACTCAATGATATGGTGTATTTTTATTTATTATGTGGACAGTACGATGGTCTTTGTTTACCTAGTGAGTATAGCTGCATTATAGCAGTTCAGGATTAGGGTTAGGGTTGGCTTAGTTGGCCTTGCTTGCTAAATCAGCTTGAAATGAACCTGACTGAAAAAAACAAAGATTGAAATATTGAAATATAATAAAAAACAATACTGTTAAATGTGATTTGTGTTTGGATTTGGATCATTTTAGGGTTTTTTTTCTTTAAGGATTAGTGCATTGAGAGGTTGGTGCAACATGCTCACAAATTACTGGTTGAGATTGCCAAATATTACTCTTCATTATAGTATAAAAAACTAATAAAAATCATATGTTATTTTATTTATTCTACCATAGTTGTATGAAAGGCATGGAGAAGGTTAAAATAGTAAAATATGAGAAATTAAATGAACATTTTCAGCATTTAGCAGAACCTTTTATTCATAGTGACTTATAGTCGTGATTTGTGATGTCATACTGTTTAAGCCATGAAGGGTTAAGAACCATGTTGGGGTTTTTATAACTAGTCCAGTCTAAAATCGGTTATTTCCACAGGATTGGCTGTCAGATGAAGCGATGTTCGGTATGTGTTGAAACATACAACAACAGAGGAGTCACTGCTGGGTAATTTAATATGACCAAATTAGGATAAAATAGAATATAAATCTATTGATGAGTAAAAAAAGTTAGTAAAATGGGTAGTAAATGAATGGAAACCCAACACAACTTTGTTTAAACTGTATTAAATCATAGGCTTGCTTTGATGCATATAATATTTAGCTGACTTCTTCATTTTTTCATGCCTAGACTTTAAGGATAAAAACACCTAGAAAAAATCCTGTGCTTTCTGTTGAAGTTTAGCGTGACCCGTATGAAACTTTTCTTTCTAATAATCGTTGACTTTTTCTGAACTGCCTCGATTCTGCCCGCCCAAATTACCCATCTGAGTGACGAAAGGCTTTGAAAAATGGTTCGGATAAGGGCGGTGGGGGTGTGTGAGGAGATTTACAGACACCCTCCCGTCCCCTTTCCTTGTTTGACTATCTTTACCTGCCCTCCTAGTGTTCCTCTTTACTGGCTTTCAATCCTCCTCCAATGACTTTATCTCCTCTCTCATTTATCATCGACTTCCTGCTGGGAACCGTGCTGCCTTTGGAGGTAAACACGCAAGTTACTTTTTGTCAGGCCGCAGATTGAATTTGACAATAGGGTCTGTCCTGAATGACATACATGAAGGTTTTTTCACAATATCCCCTCCCCAGTCAATCCTTCTATCCCATTTTACAGCTTAGCCTAAGGACTTCGACTTCATTTTACCATGCTTGCTTCCCTTTTTCAGACCCTAGCTCTGGCCCTGCTGTCAGTGGAGAGATAACCTGGCCTCCAGAAGCTACAGGAGCGACCTGCTGATGGGCCAGATTGGCTCTTTTGTCCGAATAACTGCCTCTGCTAAATCTCCTCTTTAACATGTTGTGGACTAAGAGGGGGCTCAGGGACGGAAATAGTATACAGAAGTAATGTGTTTTTAGGGGGTTTGAGGTTTGAATAAAGCCAAAGTGATGGGGTGCAATTTAAAATGCTCTGTCATTTAGTGAAAAGCAATAGGGCATGACCGTGTTGGCACACAGTTCTAGATTTTAAAAGCACCTCTTTTGGGTGCATATTTAAAGCACATTGCTATACAGTACATCACCGTATCTCCACTTACAAATGAACCGAGCCAACTGTGAGAACGTGCCAATGTTTGTACATTTTTAATCAACTTATCTGCTGATTGCAGGCCACCGTCGTACGATAGCCAAAGACACAGCGTGCAGTTGCAGATCCGATCTCCTGCCGTAGATGTCAGAGATTTGAAGGTTCATTTCATTTCCAAAGAAATCAGATGCCGCACCTTAGGCAGTAGCTGCATTAAAAGCAATTATGGATTACGAGGCATATGTTCACTTTAGGGCTCATGGATCATCAGGGCGTACATGTGCATGTGGTTGTGTTTTGCCAGAGACGTGTGTCTGCCCCGTCTGTATCGAATGCATGCGTCGGGTTTGCCAGAGTCTTTGATTCTGCTGTATGGTGAGTGTGGCGGACTGTTGATTTAGTGAGGAAGTACACGTGTTGCTGCTTCCTGCTCCTTCACCTGCATTCGCACTGAATGCCATGGCTGAGGTTAAAGTGTTCAAGCTTTCTGTCACTTCCTTCTCTCTCTAAGTCAAATTATTTCAACGACCCTAATAGACTATGTGACAAATTAGGCAATTATTAAGTCTTAGCAATCCAAACATGGTCGTCTGTAGTAATTAGGGTGTCTTAATAAGTTAAGGCAGTCACTTTACTCCAGTCAGTCTTTTGGCTAATTTTGGCTCTCAGATTAAATCAAAATAATCTTGCTTGACAACAAAATTAAGGGAAAAGGTTTATAAACTATTTCTGTACATGTAATAACATAATGTGGCTTTTTAGCTGAACTACTTTAAAAAACCTTTTTTTAAACCTGTAAAAATAAAATGAACCTGACTTGACAATGACACCTTCCTACCTACTAACTGCCTACCTACTTACCTACCTACCTGCCTACCTGCCTGCCTGCCTACCTACCTACCTACCTACCTACCTACCTACCTACCTACCTACCTACCTACCTACCTACCTACCTACCTAC
>JAOTRQ010000003.1:433733-446446 GCA_028565875.1 Hoplisoma paleatum | reverse complement strand
CACACACACACACACACACACACACACACACACACACACACACACACACACACACACACACACACACACACTATAGTCCAAGTGAACAGCATTGGTGTCCATATTGAATTGAAACCAGCACTTTACTCAAAATGTAGATAAAAATGTGGTGTACAATTTGATTAAATTTGATCAGACACACCAAATGTAATGCATTGAATTTGATGGAAAAGTGTGGGTCAGGCTAATATGACACCAGTCACTGCTGTAATGAAATGGCTATACACAATCATTTGTCAGGTTTGCAATTATTTACCTAATTCAGCAATGGACACTTACACATATTGATTAATTAAAGATGTGATTTTGCTACAATTGATACTGAGTCTGTAAGGTTTCTGTTTGAGTAACATGGCATGCTCTTTTTTCTATTATAGGGACTTAACATTATTATCCATTGTTCATGCAGGTCATTTTTATAGCATATAACCAGTTTGAGGCCAAGCATAGATACAACTGATGCAAAGACTCTTCTTATTAATTAACAGTAGATTTAGTGACAGGGTGAAGCAACTTTTGGTGTCTATGTTTAGACAAAATTACACATATAATATTCATCTACGGATGAGTAATTAGATTGTATTCCATTTATAAAAATGCAAAAGATCAATTAGTTGCCATACAAATAATAGCAGCACTGGCCTAAATAAATACGTTTTCATGTATAGTGTTACTGATTAATTGTAATCAAGTTGAATTCTTCAGACATTATGAAAACAAGAAAACAATTTGACATAATGAGAATAGTAGACAGTTTGAAGAATTGCAGACACCAACTGAAGTTTATCTACATTAAGATAGAGATGTTATCAGTAGTTGAGAAAGTTCACTGCTTGAAATATGAATGGGACATCACGCAATGCTCCACATGCTTATTGTATTACGGGGAGATTTTGTCCTTTCAAAACATTTGCCTGTACTCATTAAAAACATTAAGAACAATCTTAAGGTTTTATAATAGTTCTATCAGCTTGGTAAAACTTATGTTAAAGAGCAAACCAAAACCAGCAGTGTGTATTAGAGTAATCAAGGTTAATTTTAAGCATTAAAATAAGGCACACTTACATTCAAATAAAAATAATTCTACAGTCGAACAATTGCTCCAAACTGGCACAATCTAAGAACAGAACTAAGACACTAATTAAAATGAAAAGCAATATAGCCAGCAGAACTGATTCAACAGAAAATTCATTTGGTTGTACATTGCATATTGGTCACACAGGCTATGTAAAAACCATTTTTTATACTGCTTGCAGGTCATGTATGTAAAGTGTACACGTGAGCTAATCTTCACTTTCTTCAAATTTTCACAATAACCAATATTTCCCATTTGTAATCTGTATCAACAATTTAAGAATGGGGACATATAGAATGCTTTTATCTGTCATGTATGTGCAATGGCGTGCATGTGTAAATTATATAAAGCACAAATTGCACAACAATTACAAATTGGTCATTTAACAGACCATTGCAACTAAAATCTCTTATGTGATGTTACAAAGTAGTAAAGGAGCAACTACTATTAACTACTAGCAACTACTATTAATCAGAAGATTATTCACAGGTTCAAGCCGTAGGACTGTCATCTTGCTGCACAGATGGGTACTGGGTACTTCAGCAATGCCCTCTAACCCTTAAGCGCACGCCGAGTTGAGCCTTTACTGATTGTCCAGACTGGCATTCAGGACATTTAAGGAAATTATTTTAACTACAAATATGGAGAAACTATAGACCAACTGCTGACCAAATATAGCTTATTATTCAAAGACTGCAACATTCGCACTCATGACGTACATACCAAACAACAGTTACACATGACCTTAGTCACACCGATCAGTGTTTTGAGCAAATACTTTTCAACTTGAACTCCATGACACAGACCTTCCTTGGCCTTGACCACTATCTATTGTTCATTGTATTCTTTCACACTGGCTGTTGTGAATGCATTTAACTTCAGACATTGTTGTGACTAGGTTGTTCACACCTTGGTTTACAGAAAGTACACGGAGAGGAGGTTTACAGAGAGAAAAAAGATAAGCAGCAGTAAAAATCTAACTGGGAACAAAAACACTGCTCGATTTAAACTTTTTTTTATGCATCTCACATATGAATAGATGTCAAATCCCAGCTAAGGTCAAGTTTCAGTTATATAAACATTTACAGGATGACATTTAGATCTAATATACTCAGTATAGACAGTAGTATTCCTGGCATAATTGTGCATTATATTATCCAGCATGGGGCAGCACGGAGGCTTACATCAAGAAGTCCTGGGTTCGATTCCAGGGTCGGCCTAGGGGCTTTCTGTGCTACGTTTGTTTGTTTATTTGTCTCCGTGTCCACATGAGTTTGCTCCTGAGTACTTCTGTTTCCTCACACAGTCTAAAAACATGCACTGTGTTGATTGGAGATGTGAAACTGTTCCGTAGACCCCCATAGCGCTACGGAACCTACTCTGTAAAAACACTTGCTAAGAAACTTTGGGGGTCCACAAAGCACCCAAAAGTCAAAAACAGTTCAGCAAACACTAAATATCATGTAATTATGCACATGACAGTGAAATACTCACATCAAAGTAAAGTATATATCAAACATGACATGCTTACTCCACTTTAGTGTATAAGACTAGTCAAAACCAGCATGCAGTAGTGTCTCTTATAGCCGTAATAGTTATGTATTACACTGTTTACATTTTGAGAGAAAGTAGCACTTTTACTTACTTTAAGACACAAAAAAATAGTGATAGCAGTAAACTTTAAGTCTAAACCACCTGTTCTTGCCTTGAACTGTAATTTGACGATGCACAATGTCGATGTCTTTCAAGACGATCATACACTGGCCCACAGGCAACTGTGATTTAGAGGAATTTTTCTAATTAATATTAAGTGTAAATTAAGTTCCATCTTAATTCCATCATACTAGTTTAACTGCGCATCCTTCAGTTTAAAAACTAATGAAACAATAGAAGGTCTTGACAAAATTACTGAATAACATTACACAATTTAATATCATGGTCAGGTTTCTTTCTAACTGAAGTTTACTTTCAACTAACTTTCAAATTAAACTACACACACAAACTAAAAAGTAGACAACGATTGAATAATAAGAACATACCTGTACGGTAGACAAAGTTGGCTTCGGTTTCTGAGCAGGATGGCGACAGAAGATCTTCATCATATTCATTGGAGCTAAAAGAGCCAGAGTGATTCCTTTTGCGAGCGTCCGGCATGCCATTAGCCACCATCACATGACGTAGTGAATCATTTAGGTAACGGTGAAGCAGGCTGCTTTTGTATTTTGGTGGGGCTACATAGTCTTCAGCCAGTGACACATCTGTGGCTGTCTGAAGGCCTGTGCCCATGCTGCTACCTTTTTTTTTAATGACACTTTGATATATGGGCTTACTGAATTCGCCTACCGGCGCACGAGCAGCTGGGTCACCATCTAAGAAGAGAAAAGAGACAACCCTGCTTTACATTTAATACTAAATTATACCAATCTACCTGTCTGTCTGTCTGTCTATCCATCCATCCATCCATCCCTGTGTCTTTCTGTCTGTCTATGTATTTATTTTTTGTGACACTGTGGAGTTTCATATACACCTTATAACTGCCAGGTATCAACCAATTACGCACAAATGAATGTTTACTGCACTTTGCCATGGCAACTTGCAGTTTCGGGGACTGGCCAGGATGCTGATAGATTGTCAACCAGCTGTCGACAACTTATTGGTCGCCAAATAGAGATGCAATCGGGCTAAGCCACTTAATATATATTGCAGTATACGGGATTATAGCCAAATAGAGACATTTTTGGGGATATTTATTGAATATTTAACTACAGGCAGGAATGCAGTCATCTCTTCAATTGCTTGTTAACACAAATTCATCTGCAAGGCTACATTCAAACATATAGAGGTGGTCAAAACAGCTTGCTGAATTGCAAACCCAGTCTCAAAACAGGAAAGAATAGCAACAACTCAAATAAACGCTACAAAAGAACTAGTTACAGACAAGGAATGCAAGAAAATGGGCTATAGCAGCAAAAGACCATATCAGGTGCCACTCTTGTCAGCTAGAAAACTAAATTGGAAACTGAAGCATTTGGCACTGGCAGAAGATTGGGAAAACCTTGCCTGGTCTGACAAGTCTTGCTTTTAGCTGCGACATTCAAATGATATGGTCCGAATTTGGTGTAAACAACATGAAAACATGGATCCATCCAGCTTTGTACCAACAGTTGAGGCTGGTGGTGGTATAATGATCACTTTTGGGTCCATTATCACGGATTGAGCATCTTTTCTGCAGCCTACCTGAGTATTGTTGCAGACAATGTCCATCCATTTATGACCACAGTGTACGCATCATATGATGGCTACTTCCAGCAGAATAATGCACCATATTACCTAGTTCATATCATCTCAGAATTGGTTTTGACAATCGGATGTATATATATACATGTATATCGGATGTATATATATCCCAGTTCCTGGGGTAGGACATTAATGTTTGGAAATTTGTGAGACTACTGGACAATTTCACATTTCCGATCAACCTAGTGCATGTTTTTGAACTGTGGGAGGAAACCGGAGTCCCACGCTGACACTGAGAGAACATACAAACTTCGCACAGAAAGTCCACAGCCCGGCCCGGGGATCGAACCCGGGACTTCTTGCTGTGAGGAACATAACTAATCAACTCAATCTGGGGATCAAATCCTAGATCATCTTACTGTGAGCTTTCAATGCTACCCACATTTGATAAATCAACAAGCATAGGGTAGCTAATAATAAGAGGATAACTCAAACTCAGCAGCACAAAGTCAAAAGGTCTAGGGTCATTTCTCAAAGTTTTCCAAATCATTTAGGTAATAATTTCACCCCGTAATTGTTTCAGACACCCTAACGACTTTCACAAGACATTGTTCATGTACAAATGGCTCAAGATCCATTATCATGTGTTGTCAGGGACAGTATGCTCGTGATGTACCGTCTCCGTCTCTTTTTGGTTCTCACCTTTCATACCTCTTATTACAACGGGAATATGCCCGTTCACATTAAGCTAATTTATGGTGCAGACCGCTATAACCGCAGCTCGGGTTAATGAATCCGGCATCACTAATTATTCCTAAGTATGAGGTTCAGCAGATGGGAGAGACTGCAAAGTAGGCCGCTCGACGTCCAGCCATTCATCTTCATCGTCAGCTTTATCTCAGAGTTAATCTTCCGGCCATCTGAGGAACGGACGCCGGAGAGTTTATGATCGGGGACACGTTATGGAATGCCAGGCCGCTGCCTGTCCTCGAGAAATGGGCAAATTACTCGCGTCGGCTTCCTCAGCTGCAAATGATAAGATTATCTATAATTTGATAAAGTGAAGTTGGCGGTAGGCAATCAAACTTAATAGCAAGCATCTGTGGTCAAGCACACACATGGTTCTAAGATTAAATGCATCCAGTCAAATTTATTCAGCTTTTTTTTCCTTTCCCCTAACATCTCCCTCCCACTATTTTACACATATTCCATTACCTGAATTCTCCTGACTGAGGAGAGCCGTGACATAAAACTGCCCTCTGTCAAGCAGAGTATCCTACTGCAGCTAGAGATGAGTCGACACAGTACACTTGTCATGCACATGATATCCGTTTTCCCTTCACTCAGTTATGAGGTTGCCATGAGGTCCGAGCCAATCATCGTTCATGCAGGATTTCTTAGGATTTGCCAATTCTAGAGGAACCCTATCGGTGCTTCTGCTTATACTCCTAGATGTCGTTGGATTTGTGTGTGTGTGTGTGTGTGTGAGATCGACTTTATTAGTGAAGAGCCACGCCCTCACCGTCTATACTTCTATGCAGCCCTAGGCAACCATGGCCTTTACACAACTCCACACCTCGCTCATTTCACACCCATGCAGCTTGGTGAGTAAGACTGGTAGCACGGCTGCAAGGTTAGAACTTCCACACTGCGCCACCTCAGCACCCATCTGGAATACGTTTTACGGTTGAATTTTAGTTGTTTAGGTAAAACATCAAATGCATCTTACAATTTTGAGTCTTTCTAATTGTTCCACACCCAACTGTTTAAAAAAAGGCTCAATAAAGATAAAACGGAACGCTGATTGCCAACCAGACATAGGCGTACAACATCAATGCTTGATTTGACAAGCGTCCTTTGTTATGAATGGGCACAAGTTTCCTTTAAAATATTGTGGACAGCCTTCCCAGAATAATAAAGTCTTTTACAGCTGTAGAGGTGGGGGTGCATGGTCATGTGTTCGTATGCTATATAATATACTTCATTGTCCAGTATGAGGGGAATTAGCTCTGTGGTCATGTACATGTCATGAACCTGCTTGATTTTTGGTGTTTAACCAAACGTGCATCAAACCTCACTCTATTGTCAGGTTTAGTATGTCAAATCTTCCTCTCTTGATGAATCTGACCCCTCCAGCTGGGCAGTGGAAGCATTTCTGCTGATGTGCCTTCATACGCTCGTCGATACATGTCAGTTTGAAGGTATCATCGTTTGATCAATGATAACTGCTCAGCAGTGACTTTAACCTGTCTTCCAGCCATTTTTCTCTTTGCCCATCTGTCAGCATCTTTTATCAGCCTCTCTCACTCAGCCCACTTTGCTCTCGAGCCACAAGTGCTTCCGCTCTCCTCGTCTCACCGCAGCCCCGCGAGCGTTTCAATTTAGATTTCAATTATCATGTTAGTTTTGTGATTAGACGTGTGTCCTCCAGGAATCAGACCTCTCTACTTGTCTCTCTCTCTCATGTATGTTGTCTCCCCCCCTCCCATTGCAATCAGATGGGATCTGATGAATTGCGCGCGTAATTACGGAAGTTATTGAATATGCAGATCGCTGATGACTGTGGGTGTATCTCTGAGCGTTAACTGTGACTGCAGGAAACAAGAGAATTGCTCAAGACCCTCTCAAGTGTAGAGAAAGTGTGCCAGTGGACGTCATTAGCCTGAGATAATGGTGCGCTCCAAAAATGGGGAAACTCAATTAAGACTTTTAGAGTTTCAATTATGATTGGTCTTGTTTGTGTCCGTGTGTGTGTGTGCGTGTGTGTAGCGACAGGCTTCAATGCAGCTGCCATGCTCAGTCTTTGACGAGCGCATTTGCCTGCATTGACCTGCGTAATCTGAGCAGCTAGCGGTTAGCGTGTATGCTGGCAGGGGCACTGGGTGTTTATGGATTACTTACCATGAGGTATTTTCTCCCAACACTCATCCTCACAGAGCGCACGCTGTGATGCAATTGTGGAAAATGCTGGAGGATCGGGAGGTTGAGAAGCAGGAAAGTTTGGAATGGTTGGAGGTGGAATTGTCTAAATAATTCTCAGGCATTTCTAAAGAGTAAACAATTTATTTTTTTATAAAATAGATGGATGTTTAGGTCTGCAAACATGTGTGAAAAGTTAAAACATACATTTGTAAAAAATCCCTTTAGTTTAAAAATTCACACATATGTTGTACAAACCATGTTCTGTTTTGGTCACTATATAACTTGGACACTTTACACTTTTTTTCTTTATACTGTTTATAATGTATATACTGTTTATATGTTATTTTTCATACATAGTTTTAATAAATCTAAAAATCTATATGTTATTATAATGGACATTTTGTTAATGCTTTTTATTATGTCATGGCTGAACTGCTGGTGGTACCATGTATGAATATGCATGTGACCCATTCTAGGTTAGGTTTCATGCTTTGATCAGGAATTAAAAATGTAAAATTAATAAAATATACCACAGTTACTTTAATTAAGTTGATATAATAATAAAAGTAAGAATATTAATAATGGCAAAAAATAATCAATGGCCCAATGAAGACAATTATTATAATGCCCTATAAATGTACATTTGTATATATATAATTCAGCCAAATAATTGCTTAATTAAATCATTATAGATTTCATGGATGACAAAGTGAAGTCTATGAAGGAATTATGATATTTACAAATACTTAAGTGGTCTACACTGAGTTATGGTGGTCACTTATTACATTACATTTACATTTTAAGCATATAGTGGATGCCTTCTATCCAAAGTGATTTACAAATCCATACACAGTCCGAGCAATCAAGGTCAAGGGCCATGCTCTAGGGCACAATCGCAGCAACCTAGCATTGGTTAGGTTTAAACAGACTACAGATCCACTGCTAACCTCTGGACTATAATGGACTATAAAGTTGATCACAAGTGAACTAACAAATAATATATTTAATAAATAGTCAAATTCTAACAGCAATATAAAAGGATATAAACATTTTATATTTAACACATATGCTTTCTGGAATAGGATGTCCACCAAGCTGTAGTCCCATTCCAGAGTGTATTCCAAAAGTAAAACAGTCCTCATCTATGAACTAATCATCACTTTTAGGTCTCCCGGGTCTTTAAGGTGCTCATGTATTTAGAACCTTTAACACCACAAACCTTTTACACAGCTCATAATATAATACACAGGAATACAGAACCATCCAAAAAGAGTGAGTGAGAAGGTGGGAGCGTGTGCAAGAGGGTGAAATATAAAAAACATTCGAGGAACGATCTCCTCTGGACGAAGAAAGCCGCCTCACAGCGGGAACGTTCCGGCTGTGGCGGTAGTGTCGGGTTACCCGAGCCGTCACTCATCGGGTTCAGTTTTTTTTTAAGTTCTTGACACTCCTAAGTGCATCGACTTTGTTGCTTTTAACCCGAAAGCACACGGTGAACGGGGGTTCGAATCGGCGTTCCGGCCCCTGCTGGGTTTAATTTAGTTTGTGTACAGGGAGAAGCTTTAAGTATTTTAGCACTGAGCGTGGAGCAGCGGCATATAGCCCACAACACCCGGACTCTACAGTCCAGCTGCGGATGAGTTTACTTTTTAATGGGTAAGGATTTTACAAACGCCCGAACGCTCCCTTCCCTGATGTCTTTTATCCCCCTACACACCTCTATAAGTCATTAAGCACACCTTCCTTCCAAAATATACGTGTGTTATGATGCATGCGTGCTGTGTAGAAAGCTAAATCATTTAAAAACACACCTACATTTACACCCGTGTACTTTTTCACTCTCACAAACACATACACAATCCTGATCTTTCATCAAACAATAACGTCCGGAATGTTATGTATATTTAATGTGCCAACTGATTATGACTTGGTAAATCATATTTACAAATAATGTATGCACTGTCAATATGTTCTAGATGCACCTTCTGATATTAGTATTAACTGACCAGATATGACATTATGATGCCAGTAAGACAGTCTCTTTATCACGAATCATGTTAATGGCTGGGACATGTTAAGTGCATTTTATCCTTGAAGTATATATTTCTGAAGCAGGATAAATAAGGATTTGAACACGTTTGGCTAGATGACATCTCCAGAACAAACATCTCGTGTGGACTTTTCCTAGTCACTAGGAATTATCAGGACGGAATAGCACTACATTGACTATACGATCATGGGATCTCAAGGCTCATGGATGCACGTGGTGTGTGAAAGCTGCTCCCAACTAGTGAATCAACTGTTTGTTGTGTATGAGAAAGTATAAGGGGGGGTCAAAGACGATATCATAAAGGTGGTCATAACCATAATATTATGTCAGGTTGATGTATATAAATTATGTATGAATACTCACCTTGTTCAAACAAAGAAACTCCCTTCGACTGATCGACTCGTCTTGCATCTACCTAAATGATTTGCTGTTCTTTATCCACCCTACATTTTTGTCCATTTGTCGTCTGGTGACACCAGAATGAAACATCTGTCTGTCTATCGCTGGAAATAACATGTTATCACTTTTGAAATGCAGCACCTTTACGCCTAACGTAGCACGTTGTGTAAAGTGGAAACACTTAGAAGTTTGCCTCATAAAAGATAAATGGTTAAGTTTGCTTTTATGCCACGGTGGCGTTTAAAGGAGAACGTTTAAAGAGCACAGAGCCTTTAAAGGCAACAAGCTCATCAAGCGTGGTGATTAAATTTTTTTTTACAGCGCTTCGCTTTTGACTTTGCGATCGCTGTAATTCTTATTGAATGCTGTGAATATCCAGCTAATTGGGTGAATTTACAGCACAACGTGTTAATTAGATAATGAAATCTTTAATGAACTATCCAAGATTTAAAATGTCGCAAGTACGAAAGGTTCACCTCTTTTTATTTCGATAATTCGGTAACATAAGCACTAAACGTGGTTATGATTGACCCTGATTGACCCTCGGAAAGACTAATTCCTCTGGATGATCAGCTTTACTTTTATGATCGTGTGTTCAAAGGATAACAGGATTGAACGTGTTTGTTCCGACGATCGGCTCAAAGTCACATAATCATCTTAAACACGGGTAATCAGTGTTTAATTCTAGAACAGTAATATACTGAGACGCTCTGCCACTCTACAGTGATAATTGAGAGATGGAGCGGTCATGTGGTCTGTGCTTTTTTTTTTATCTCTGATAACACACGTATTTCGTAAGCTGACCTTTGTCAGTGCAGGACTATTGTTTGCAGATTGGGTTGCACCGTTGCGGGCTGTGAAAGACACATCTGCTGCCTAGGAAAAAGCCAGTACGGGAGGTGGAGCGAGGGATAAAGGGATGGAAAGATGGAGAAAGGAGGGACATACAGTCATGGGGTGGGGGGTGTCTCTGCTTCGGTCTCTATCCGCTTATCAAATATTTGTCTGGCCTTCAGTAGGTATTTACCTTCTCTCTGTTTGCTTTGCTTATTTAAGCCTCCCCAAGCTAGACAGACACAATGTTACCAACGAGTAAATTCAGTCTATCTGAAATGTATTATGCATCTCTACAGATAGAAAAGCTTCCTGAAAGGAAGTTCGATGTAGTTCTATTTTTTTATGGCAGTCTGCAATGTGACAAAGATATTGGGCTGCTACAGACAGCCAAAATAGGTGTAGTGTCTGTAACTTGGCATACCCTACAAGTGTCTGGAATTGTAATAAAGAGTCGCTTCTTCTCTGGACTAGTGCGTTGGTCCAGAATCTCCACAACTGCTTAATTAGCTTGAAATCTGATGACTGTAAAGGCCACTGCACACACCTGGGCATTGTATGGCTCCCAGCCCACATCTGACCCTTTAGCTGTCCCCAGATGGACCACATGAGATTAGTGGTAATCAGAACCCATTTGTAAATATACAGACATTGCGTATGTCATAGATGCATTATGATAGCATTTTTGTTGTTGTTGTTGTTGTGTGTGTGTCCAGTATATGTACAACTGATCACATAGAGCAAGATGCTATACAATGCTGCTGGACTAGTAAACAAAAGGTTGCTGGTTCTGATGATGGCTCAGTGGTTAAAATACTAGACTAGAGGTCAGAAGGTTGCTGGTTTAAGCCTGATTACCACCAACATTGTTAGGGGCCCAGAATGGCAAGGCCCTTAATGCCCATTGCTCAAAAGTGTGTTCAGTTGTAATTGTAAGTCCATTTGTATAAAGATGTCTGCTGAATGCTAAAAATATAAACGCTTTAACATTTCTAAGTTGCTTTGGATAAAAACGGCAATAATATAAATGACTACGTACTTGTTTTATGGGCTATAGAGTACCAGGCTGGGTGAGTAATCAGAAGGGTGCTTGTTTAAGCCCCAACTTTACCAAGTTGCTGCTGTTGCAAACAAACCACTTAGAGTTTAATTGGTCAGACAGAATTAGGTTCACTTATGGATCTGGTACTCCAGGACAGTCCAAAATGGAATTGTACTGGAAAAGATCACTTCTAGTAGGATAGAAATGTAATAATTTCCAACTGAATTATTTATCACCACACATATACAGATATGTAGTAGAATGACATTTCTTTTTCGCATTTACCAACGTTTGAAGTTAGGGTCAGAGTTTAGGGTCAGCCATCGTACAGCAACCTTTGCATCATACAGCGTAAAGAGTCTTTGTCAAGGTCACAACAGAACTCGAACCCTTAATCTTTTGGCTGATAGCCCAAAGCTCTACCCACTAAGCTACACTGTAAACTATATAGTAAAATACTCTTTGCTTCCCTTATACACTTATTTTGGTGAGTTAAGTACTTACATCAAGAACGTTCTCTTGGTTTATGGCATAAATGTTAGGAAATGCATAAAGAAAAAGCCATCTGAGCTTTATGTCTAAAGCATGTTGGGATATATTTGTCTGCCTGTATTATAGTAGTTAGGTAGTAAGTAGTTAGGCAGTGTGAATGATATAGTGACAATTGGTGGTGGTGGGTTCTTTTCTTTTATGGTGTGTGTGTGTGTGTGTGTGTGGGGGGGGGGGTTGGGGGGAGTTACGTATTAATTAAGAGGGTCAGACTACACAGACTGTGATACTTTCAATATACTTTATAGAATAAATGTTACCCACATTTCTAACACAGACGTGTTCATTGGTTTAACCCTTCACCCCCCCGCCCCCCCCATCTCCCGTTTGACCTCCACCAAACGGTCACGGTCGGCAACCAGTAACTCGTTCGCCTAATATGTTTTCGATTAATTTGCCATCGTTGATCTATGCAGCCATTCTCTAGAACTCATGTGCAACCTTACACACGTTTATCCACACACACACATGTACACACACACACACACACACAGACACACTCACACACACACACACACACACACGCACACACACACACACACACACACACACACACACACACACAC
>JAOTRQ010000003.1:408351-430291 GCA_028565875.1 Hoplisoma paleatum | reverse complement strand
TGTGTGTGTGTGTGTGTGTGTGTGTGTGTGTGTGTGTGTGTGTGTGTGTGTGTGTGTGCGTGTGTGCGTGCGTGCGTTCGTGCGTGCGTGCGTGCGTGCATGTGTGTGTGTGTTTCGTTGGTCTAAATTGAAATGTCGATTTTAAGCATGCATTGATGGTACATACTGATACATACTGATAAAAAATGTGATATTAATAAACGATTTCTAACTATTGTATTTGATTACTTTAAAAGGATAAAGGGAATAAAATCATGTATGTTATATTCTTATAAAAAAGAAAGCTCTAAATAACTACTAAAATGAAGAGGCAGTTTTGGGGGAACATACGTTTATTTTGCCTCTGCTTGATACAAACAAGAGGACTTTTCTCTCTCACATACAAAATATTACCGTTAATTAAAATATTTATTTTTAAACTTCCCAAAATATCACAGACTTAAAAATACTTGCTTTACCTACTTTGAGAAGTTCATCAGATCTGTTGGAATATATACATACATAGCATGACTTTCTTTTTTCCTTTTTAAATCCTCTAAACTTTGTGTGTGTGTGTGTGTGTGTGTGTGTGTGTGTGTGTGTGTGTGTGTGTGTGTGTGTGTTTAATGGTATATGCTCGAGTGCCTTTACGAATGTGTGTGTGTGCCTGTGTGTTATTACACACGTGCCAGTGTGTGTCTACGCGTGTGCTTTGTAACCCGTGGAAACTTGAAGCCCCGTTATAAGGCAGCTTTTTACCATTTTTTTTCCTCGCTCGTCCATCGTTAACTTCTTAAACAATGGACCTCTTGTTTTTGCTTTCCACTTTTTCCCTTTTTGGTTTAATTATTTCACTTCCTATAGGTCTGAACGCTAGAGTTTTGGGGTGCCAGAAACAGGGGTGGGGGGTGACTTATGAATTCGGAGACTGAAGGCTTAGCGGGAGATGACTGATATGAAAGAGGGCTTAGGTTTAACAGCACAGCTCTGGGTAACTGATCACTATTGTCTATAAAAGGTCAAGAGTAAGGAACGGCCTGGACAGCAGGGCGAGAGAGAGAGAGAGAGAGAGAGAGAGAGAGAGAGAGAGAGAGCAGGAGACCCCTTAGGATTGAGAAAGGTGAAAATGGATACCCTAAGACACATGGCTTCCAGTCATAAGACCTATAGTGTACACCAGTACACAGGATAGGGCGTGACGTGTGTGTGTGTGTGGGGGGGGGGGGGGTTTAATACCTTGGAGCATTTAAACAGAGGCTTGTTGCGTGATGAAACATTAGCACTGGCAACATATCTTGAGTCAAAGCATTCCGGACACCGTGGCCATATGAGCTCGTCCAGGCTCAGGAACGTAACTCTTAATCCTTTTAAAAGACGCTGCCATATTGTCAGCTATATATAGCAGCTTCTCTATTTGCCTCTTCATTTCTCTGGGACACGAAATATGGAGGGAGGGGGGTGTTTGTGGAGAGGGGCCATTTATTGAACACTCTAGTTTGTTAGCTGTCTATTGTTATTGTGTAATGGAGTTGAAGCCTGAGAGGCCTTGTGAAGAATTCATATGAGGCTAAGGACCCATACAGTATATCCTCCGCTTAATATGCGCAAAAAGGCTGGCGGACTTAACTTATTACCAGAGAAACAGATTGAATTATTAATCAGAACGAAGGAAAGTGCTTGATGGTGGGGCTGCTGGGGTTCAGGTTCTATTTTGTTTATGAACGGCTCAGCTCAAAGAGCAGGATTTAATTTAATAAATTACGGCAGCGTTTTGTCATGCACGGGCATTTTACATGTTTACAGTGCGCTCCTGTCGTACCCCGGGTCATAACTTAAACTGGATTCTGTTTTATGGCTTGAAAAAAATACAATAAAATCCTGTTGGGAAGCTTAAATAAGAGATTCAGACAGATTGGGTGAGTTGTTTTTAAATACAACACTAATTGTTTAGTTGGTGTAGTTCATACTTAATTGTTATAAATTACCTAATCTTAAACTTGATGCTAGGATAGTTTCTTAATCACGGTTAGCATTGGTGTAAGTTATTGTGCAATAATAAGGCACAGCAAAGCTTAAACCAATGAGTTCTGCTGTGTCTAGAATCAAGGAATCAAATCTTTGGTAGGAATCGATTTCCAATTATATCGACGTATGTATTATATACTTATTATATTTTAGATACTTATGTTATATAAGCTAAGAAACAGGTGACCCAAAGTCGGCACAGGCTTCCAGCCTCGACAGACATTAAAATTATACAAATATGGCTGTTTCCTTTGATTGTATAACCACACACAATTAAAAACTTAAATACCCCTTTAAATAATCTAATTTGGCACAATTATAATTGCAGTTTCTTTTTTACAGCCGATCAATACTTCTACGTTGAATTGGTCGTCATAAATCCCCCCGTCCCGTCCCGTCCAGGCAGCCCTTGCGTCATCTGACATGCGCCTCCAAAGTTGAAACGTCATGGCCCGCAAGGAGTAGCGACGTACACTACAAAATGGGAGCACTATAGCCATCAAAGCAATGTTACATGCACGCTTGTAGTTTCTGTGTTCGCTCTCTAGATATAGTAGTGCCCTTGATGTTTAGGATGATTCGTTTACCATGCAACATTAGTTGTTCAATGTTGATCGTCGCTAAAACCGGAGGGTAAACACAAACGTTACAGAACTCTCCGAAACTCGACTCCCTCTAGTGTTGTTATACTGAATTACTTTATTGCACATTAGATCTCGTTCACTGTAACTATAAAAGGAAAATATAATTAAAATATATTTAACCCTAACCCTAAACCTAATATTTGGATCATTATGCAGCATGTGCATATCAAAACTTTATATATTGTGATGTAAAACTTTTATTTGTCCAGTATGATTTTTGTGTGTGTGTGTGTGTGTGTGTGTGTGTGTGTGTGTGTGTGTGTGTGTACGTTTACCTACAGGAGGGAGAGCCATGAGCCGAGTTCAGCACTCCGGCTTGGGCTGTGCACACAAGCACTCCGGCCCTCTCTGCTCCCCTAATAAATTATTAACTCCAACTGACAAATACAGTTACGGAGTCCGGGTGCAGATCTGTTGCTTTTTCTAACAAGATTGCTGTAGACACATGTTAAGGAAGGATGGAGTCAGCGACTCTCTCCGATCTTTATTTCCCTCCTCTCTCACACTCTCGCTCTCGTGCACCCGCTCTCATGCCTCAGCAGTTTGACTGATGGCTGGAGACTGGGGGAAAAGTGCCCGAGAGACTGAATATTTTAGAGGTAAAATAATACCACTTGATTTACTGTGTAATACAAAAGAAGTGCTTTGTTTCACTCACAATTCAGCCAAGAAGAATGGCGCTCTTTAGATCCATGAATAAGCAATAGCGACAGGATTGGCCATTCCCTGTGTGGTTTTTACCCCGCAGCCTGCCGCGACTGCCCTGAACCTTGTTCAGGATTTTGATTTTCAATTAACACTCAGGCATTCCCCTGACCCACACCCCTTCCATTTTTAGTATAATTACAGGAAGCAGGTTATTGGCTGATTAAAATTGAAGCGAGGGGTTGTTTAAGAAAACAGGAGACCTCCAGCTGTATTATCCGTCTCTCGTGCTAACCCACGGTGCTGTGTTTACACAGCTGTTGTAGCGTGTTTGATCAACTCTCTCCTGCATCTATTGTCCGATCGAGCTTGTAACGCAACTGTTTGCGCTCGCGAGTGCTTACGGCGTGCATCATGACCCGTCGGAGGCATCGCCCATGCTCTTATTGTCAGATGCTGCTCTGTGTGCTCACTCGATGAACTGTATTTAACAGTTTATACAAAGTGCACAGGCTAGTTGGAGCGCTTGGTCGCACGTGCCGTTGGTTTTGCTTACTGGGAGATTAACTTGGCGTTGGGGTCAAAAATAAACGGAAGTCAGATTACTTTCCCTGCGCCCCCTGATTGACCTCATGCTGTAAAACTTGGCAGTGCTGGGACTTGGAGTTCTGGAGGAACATTGGGCTGCCTTCATTACCCAGCCTGCATTGGTCTTATCTCCCGGAAGTCTCAGCAGGCAAGGAGAAGACATTAGGTCACAGCGGAACCTTGACCTAGAATGCTCATGTCCTCTTTCTAGTGCCAACTCGGCCAATGATGCTCATTTGGCTATCGGGTCACCGTTCAGTTCGCAAGACCTTCTTTGGAGTGTCACAGAGCTATCCTCCCACCCCAGACTAAAAGATGAGTAGTTTGTGTAGTCCTGAGGTGATCTTTTGATAAAGTCTGGCGAGCAGGCAAAGGAAAAGCAGATTAGGAGTAAACATGTGCTGGCTGCTTCTCAGCCGAAAGCCTTATAATACAGTTTTGACACCAAGAGCTTAATTTAATTAGCAGTCTGTGTGAGTGCAGCTTTATCAATTGTTGGCAAAGTAGTAAAGAGGGTTGTGAGCACAAAACAATACGTTATTTATGAACGTGTCTGACAGAGTAGGATAGTTTGTTTAAAACGATTATTAATCATTCAGCGGCATGGTAGCTCAATGGGTAGCACTGTATGGGTTTCCTCTGTGACCTTTGTATTTCTCCTACAGTCCAAAAACCATGCAGTTATAGTAGATACACAGTGCCATAGTGTTGGTCCCAAGCCTGGATAAACAGGAGGGTTCACATCGTCTTCATGTGCCTCACAAGTTCATAACATGACATATCTGTAGATAAGTTGGAAATGTGTATAAGATGTATACAAGTTGAACTATGTGTCTTTTTGATGTTATAATAAAATATTGTAATTATGATAACGAGATAACTAGTCCTCTGACCTCGTCTGTGTTTCTGTCTGTTGCAGCAGAATCATGTCTTCCAAGCAAGCCACCTCACCGTTTGCTGGCACGGACGGTGGTGAAGACGGAGCGGGTCAAGAGCGCCTAGCCTGGGAAAAGGAGGAAGGCACGGAGACGCCAATGGCAGCACCTCAGCTGCCAATTCACAACCTGATGCTTGGCAAGTCACACGGTGAAGAGTTACCGCCTGTGAGCAGCAGCGTGCCACCTGAATCTGACTGGGAAAGTCTGGTGTCGACTAATCAGTGCATGGTAAGGAACACACACAGATGCCTAAGTAAATGGGCACAGACCTTTACATGGTTTATTAGCGCTGTGAGGAAAGGAAGAAGTGAACAGAGTTATGTTAGGATGAGGTTGGACTAGTATTAGTACTAGTATTAATAGAGTCGGGATAGACCCAAAGTTTTATTTTATTTTAATACATTTTTGACACCATACTCATGATATCACTTTGTGCTAACCGCTACTGTCTGGTTAGGGGAACGCGCCACAAGAGCTGCAGTTTTGGACGTGCTCTGGCTCATCTAGTCATTACAATTCTGGCTTTGTCATTTGGACTGCTTAAATTTTCACTTTTACTTTATTAAAATATTAATTTGACTTTATTGATTGATTGATTGATTAATTGATTGTGGCCGCCATGGCCTGGTTGTTAAAAAAAACTCAATTTGTGATCGGAAGAAGTCAACAGGTCACGACTGAGGTGTCCTTGAGCAAAGCACTTAACCCTGGACTGCTCCCTTTGTGCTGTGGCTAGGGCTGTCCACCACATCGGGCACACTGCTGCCCCCTAGTGTGTGTTCACTACATTTTACATTTATATTTTCAGCATCTAGCGGACGCTTTTATACAAAGCTACTAGCACCTACAATTACAACGGAACACTATTGTGAGCAATTCGGGGGTAAGGGTCTGGCTCGGGCCCTTGCTCGGTTGCAGTGGGGCTTGAACTGATGACCTCTTAATCTGTAGTGCGTTACCTTAATTGTCAGTATGCCATCACTATGTGTAAATGTGCGTTTCAGTGCACGGATTGAGTTCAACACGGAGGAATAATTCCTATGTGTGTAAAAAGAACACATGGTAAAAAATTATACATGATTTAGGCCTGGTCAGTGTGTAATGTGTATTACCAAACTATTTAAATTGACCGATGTTATATCTATAATTTATTCATTGTTATGTATTCAGTGGAGATAAGAATCACGTAACAAGTGTTAAGGTTTTGTTATGGTGGACTGAAGGATTCATCCCAGACACACACAGCACTGTCTGTTCTCCCCATCATGTACACGCGCACACATCCGTACACATCTGCAAAACACCGAACCTCGGCTGAGACGGATTCTCGTCCCAAGGACAGAACCCGAGTGTAACAAGGGGCCCCTGAAACATTTCAGAACGGCGACTTTTGCCAAACACTCGGCTTTGAAGTGTAAGCCATCCAAGTGGCTCCCAATCCCTCGTGGTGCAGAAAAGTTGCATTGAATTACATTTCATGTCAGGATGATTTTATAATTCCTTAAATAGGGAGGCAATGACAGTCCAGTCCGAATCCTTGTGTGAGTGTGTCTCGGCGTAGGTCCTCCGTCTAGGTCTCTCATTTGAGCATCGGTACGTGAAGAGGCTCTGACAGGCTAGTGAGGTTTAGTGTTAATAAAAGGAGTTTTTTTCCCTGAATTGTTTAGTTGTCTTGTTCTCGACTGAAAAGATTCAAACCCCACAGAGCAGAAGCTACAAATAATGCATTTACATTATGTCCACTTATTATTGATTTCAGGAGTTTGATTAGACATACATTACCTTTGATTAGACACATATTACATCAATTTTAGAAAAATCAACAACGTAAAGATTTGAGCACGTTCGTCAAGGGTCGAACTGCGATCGCTCCGGAACATTTGGAGACGGTAATGTTAGAACATTCTCATAGCAAGATGTCCGAATACACAGTACACATCATAGGTACTGTGTTGTTGTAGTACTAAGGACAATATAATAAGAAAATAATAAAAGGTGTTCATATCGTTTTGTCAGATCTAATGTTTGTGATTTGTGTAAGGGAAATAACATTTTTACACAAGGAAATTTAGATTTGAAAGTTTATTTGTACATTGTACATTTTCATTTTCAAGTGCTTGAAAACTCAGTATGAAATATTAACATGTATTTAATGGGAGTGTTTGCTTGGAATTCAGAATATCTGAGCATAAATCTTCCTGCCAAGCTACTAAGCATATTTAGACAGAAACAGGTGTTGTGCTAGATCGTAAAAAAAAAAGAAGGGAAAAAGGGGAAAGGGTTGCCAGATTAAAAAAAGAGCAGAGATGAACCCAAATTAAGAAAGGAGTCTGCATGTCCTCTCAGTTCATTACCTATCTGCCCAACTGTGCCGGGCGTCTGTGTGGCCAGTACCCTGTCCCTGTGCCAGTCGATTACTCTAAATTACTTCTCCACCCCTGCTGGATTTTCCGCCCAGCACCGCTACCACATAATCAGGCTGCCCTATATGCCCACCTAAGCCTGTTCGAAGCCTGAGCACCAAGGTGCCCCGTTCCTGGCACAATCTCTCAGATCCCTCCGATTTTAGCATGCGAGGATTAAAGTAGCTCTGCATAGAGTATAACGAACAATTTTGTAGGCCTCATGCATGCATTCTGGAAATCTGTGCTTTTAATCTTTGCTGATCAGTCGTGCAGTGCCAGCTTTTCACAATGGCATTCTGGGAGGACCTGAACCCGCCGGTGTGTTGAGCTTTGTGCCGGCAGTTCTTTCTTTCAGCAGGTTTTCATCAAACAAGAAAGTTTAGCACTCTCACAGAGATATCTTAGTAAACCTGCAGCTTCCTTTGCGCGGAAAGGAAATGTTCAAGGCTCCGACGAGGGCTCGGTTAACCACTAAACCATGCTCAGGTGGGATTCGCAAAACAACAGCAGTTCCAGACAAGAGCCAGATTTATGACGGCCTGCGGGATACGCTGAGGAGCAGCCAGCTTCTGCAGAAACTGGCAAATTGCTCAGCATTTAAAACTGTTAGAAACGATTCTAGATCTAAATTAAAGGACTTTGGCTGAAGAATGTCATCTGGTGTTTATCTAATTATAGTTCAATTGTTGTTAATTTCAAAATTGCAAACAATAAAACACATCAAAACATCTTTTGATTAAAGTGCTTTGTAATAAAAGTGGTAATGACATAGTCATTATATATTTTCACGGGATCAGCTTGGGTCTGGATTATGATTTGATGCTTCTTAATAACAGTGGTACTCATCATGATATATCAGTATAAAAGAGAGTGGGTTGTCTTTTATTACGAATACTTATATTCTTAAAAGCTAGAGCTGACAATATAAATGCTGATTCTATATTTAAGTTTAAATCCAACTGTCAATCAGTTCCATTTTTCACTTTGATCAGCTATGTGTATGTCCACACGATCTCTAAAGTATGTATAGGTATCGTCAATCATATAGGAAACTTCCCTCCCAGTGTCATGAACAGGTAGTCATTGGTCATGTAGACGTTTTGGGTAAATAGTATATATTAACAGTATATATAATTTTTAATTAAGTGTGGAGTGGCAGCATCCTGGTATTAGATGCTGTGAATTGGACCAAGATATGACTGAAGTGTGTTGTTTACTTAAAGGCTTTTCAGGTACCACTGATCAATCAAAAATGTAGATTGAGGAGTAGATATTATGTAACACTGTAAATGTACTTTATTCGTGTTGGTGCTTGGGAACTCACTTGGATTCTTGGATTGTATTTTCTCAGATAAAGCAGGCGGCACGAACTTGATTTGCTCACATTGTTCAGCATGTAAATAGATTTAGCCCCTCTAATGTTTTGACAGTTTGGAGCTGTCGTCTTGAAGCTAATGGGAAACCACTTGGAAAAGATTTGAGGCCTAAAAAGATTTGCAATCCAAACAATCTGCTCTCCTTCTGCTCTTTGTTTTCCTCCAGGAGTCAGACAGCAATAAAGTATGTTCCCTTTACTCCTTCCGGAATAACTCTACCTCTCCACACAAGCCGGAGGAGGGGGCACGGGAGCGAGGTGACCTGCTGGGTTCCTCAGCGTTCGGAACGCCTGAACGTCGCAAAGGGAGCCTGGCTGACGTGGTGGACACACTGAAGCAGAAGAAACTGGAGGAGATGACAAAGACAGAGCAAGATGGTATGTAAGACCTGAGCGTCGTTGTGTGTGTAAGTGTGTGTTTGTGTTTGTGTGTGTATGCGTGTGCATGTAGACATCTGTGTTTCTTCATGTACATGCACAAGTGCTGTATTCATGGCTTTATGGAGAGCCAGCAAGCTGTGCATGGACTGCGTTCGGCATATATCAGTGTCCTTTTCTCTCGCTGTTCTTATACATTTTTATTTTATACACACACTCCATCTACTCATTCAACACACATGAGAGCTTCAACATCGAGAGTCGACATACTTCCTGTTACGACAAAGTGTCGAGTCTATTCCTCAACTTTAGTGTGATCCTCGTCCCACACTGAGCCAGTCTTGTAGCTTATAAAACACAACGCTCGGAGAACATGGGTGGCACGGTAGCTTAGTGATTAGTGCTGTCGCCTCACTGTAAAAAGTCCCGGATTGGATTTTCGGGTGGGCTTTCTGTATTATCAGTTCTTCCTGTGTTTGCGTGGGTTTATCCCCCGGGCACTCCGGTTTCCTCCTACAGTTCCTAAACATGCAGGTAAGGCAAATTGAGGAGACCAAATTGTCCATGTTTGATGTGACTTGTGTATCGTTTGAAACTGGTGTAAAACTTTAAATCTTAGAGTCGTTTTATACCTTAGAGGAGGATGTCAGCTCAGCATCACCAATGTAAAGACGAGGTATCGTTTATGATTAGACCTGATTACTGCATCCCTACTCGCTTTAAAAACAAGATTTTAATGTGTTGTTATTGTTAGGTGTTGTGTTGTAGCAACTTTCTAATGCATTACACTACCACATTCAGATTCCAGGCTCTGCTGCTCTTGAGATCGAATTCTAGGGTGTTGCTTTTAGAACCGACTGATCCATTCAGGCACAGTGGGCTTTGCTTCAGAGAAGGATGCCAACTGGGCTTTTATTTCTGTGAGAAATATGAAGGAAAATATGAAGGAAAAAAGTCTCTGAAAGACTTGCATGTGGAATATTTGTCTAGTAGTAATTTAATAGCGTAATATCTAACATGGCTTACTGAGAAAGAGTGCAGAAGGTCATCAGTTCAAGTCCTACTATCACTTAGTTGCCCCTGTTGGGCCCATAAACCTCTAAATTTCTTAAAATGGTGTTCCTTTGTAAATGCAAGTAGCTTTGGATAAAGGCGTCTACTGTAATGTGAACTGTAGACACGCAGCATTTATATAATATTATTATTATTATATTTCTGTATTGTTTTAGTGATACTTATATTTGATAATAATTATATATTTATGTGTCCCTATCCCTAAATGTTTGCTACATTTTTTTAAATATTACAAATGTGCATTGGTAAAAGTTGGCCAAATCTTGGTTAAATAATTATAATTAACTTTTTTTCCATACTGCGTTCCAGAATTCATTCCAAAAGTCAACTTGGGATGTGCCAATTTGTGGAATTAAAAAACAACTATCAATGTAATGAGTTGTTTTTCCACACGACTACTCTTGCCACTAAATGAAAATTTGTGTAATAAATAGACAATTTTACTCTGGATTTTCTACATTTCAGTTCCCTACCTAACACCCAAACCACAGAGTGTCTCAGACGGGAGGACACGATAAAAACAAATATTAAGAATGGTCATTTTAATAATGTCTCTACACTTAATTAGACCTTAATAAAACTGCATGCAACCATACCCAACAACTCGCACCAGCCCATCTCACCCTTGCCCCCTTGGGACAGATTTAACTTTCTTAAGAGTCTGGGGAATACTTTATCACAAGAATAAATTAGACATTGGTTCCACTAAAATAATTCGACCCCTCTTAGATTTAGTTTCCTGTTACTCTTGTAATAATTTATTCCTTCTGCTAATTGCCTTACAGTTTTGGTAGTGGCCAGAAACACGGCTAAAACATTTTAATTAACACAGCATGACAGTTCGTCATACAGCAACGACCGGAATTGATTTTTTAAATCAATTAAACGATATTTTATGTCAGATAATTCATGCATTATTAGTACGATTCATTATGATATTAACTATTGAGTAAAGCTTTAAATCTTTTTTTATTTTTGATTCTCTTTTTTCATTAAACCAATATTTATGTGTGTGCGTGTAGAGACTTGTATGTAATGTTTGACGTAATCCACCACTGTCTGTGATCATTCATTATTCTCAATCGAACGGAATTGTCTCATCAGGCACATCAGTTCACCCTGTCGGTTCAAGTCGGGTTTAGCTTTATGCTAATGAGTCCCAGCTGGTATGGCCGGTTTTCGAAAGAAGCATAAGTGGTCAAGTGCGGCTTGTAATCCTGAAGGCCGTGTGTTTAGTGCCAAGTGAGGGTGCTTGAGTTCTAGTGTACAGATGTGGTAATCTGGCTTTAATGGAGATGCAGGCTGTCTCATGTCCTGAGGTCTCACCAGAACGCACCACCAAAATAAAATCTCATGTTGAAGAAATTAGTCACAAAAGACTAAAGAGAAACGATTTGGCTTTTGACTTGACCTGTAACATTTAGTTTCATACTTGTGCTATTTAACTAAATGTTGGTCACTTTGGTGATGCTGTTATATGTTGTATGTTGTGACAATTTCAGGTTTTAAGACAACTAGCTTTTTACATATGCTGACTCTTGACTAAAATTATTCATTAATTAAATTAATACACAAATACAAAGCAGGTATATAACGAAATTACTTTTTAACCCCTTTCCAGTCAGATCTGACCCTCGGGTGCTCTGTGGTCCACTACCGATCCGCCCCAGAGTTTCTCGGCAGTGGTTTTACGTCTTTTTCCAACCAATAGTGGACCCACAGGGATCATGTGTATCTATGGGACAATTTTACATCTCCAATCAACCTAGTGCACGTTTTTGGATCGTAAGAGGAAACCGGAGTATCCGGAGTAAACCCACGCGTGAATATTGCTCAGTAATTTTATTACCTGACGTTCTGTGAGATTCCATTTAGAATCTACTGGACCTTATTACAAACTTTATGTTACTTTTTGTATATTTGTACATTTTCTTAGCAAAACGTGTGTTATTGGGTCCAATTCCCAATTTGATCTTACATTCGTTCTAAATTATTTGTTGGCAGTAATTTTCTGAATCAAGAAACAACACCAACAAAAACATCAGATTAGATCAGAGAACACATACCTAAAAAAATATTTGTTAAATGTTTTGTGGTGCCATTTATTATTTTGTAATAATTGTATTGTTTTGTAAAAACAAAGATTTGCTATTTGTATGAAAATAGTTCGAGCATTTGACATTCGACCAAATCTGTCTTTAACTAATGAATAATTTCTTTAACACAAAACAATCATTCTACAGAGCAACAATCGTGCATTCAGTTATCATCGTCTTCTCTTTGGAACTTCTTTAAGAATTTATATAAAAAACAACTCCAAATTCTGAGGCTAAATTTGCTGTGTGTTGTAGTCTTGTATCGGAATGTGTTCATTTGTAAAACTTGTGGAAAATGAATTCCATTTGTAGGAAGTGAATACAGAACATGAACTACAGAGGCCGAGCTGTAATTTGTTGATTAATACTGCTCGGGTTCAATACATCAGGTATAGCTGAAGCTTTTTACATGCACTGATTACTAAAAATTGATTGACTCAAATTTACGGAAATTGATTTGTAGCTTTTATTCCCAAACATTTTTATTTGAACACAAAACTAATGTATTGTGCAAATTGTGCATTACAGTTATGACCGTTTTGATTTCCTCTGATATGCCTCAACATGAGTTGACACTTGATGAATGTTATTATCGGTTCTAAATATATCATCGAACCGCTAAAATTAAGATGAAATTCACAAAAGTTACAAATGTTGAAAGGTTTATATTAAGTCTAAACAATTTTATAAATTTTATGTGGTGAGTTATTTTCCAGGACCTGAGATCCTTTCCAGTGCTGAGCATTTCTGTTGGAATGGAAAGTACATAAGGCTCTTAGTGTGGTCCAGATATTTTTGGCTACACAACATATATTTTATAGCTGTGTCTTGATGTCCCTTTTAATATTTAGCATATCGCATTAAACTATTTCTATGTCCTATATCAACGCAGGCAGTATGGCTCAAGGCAGTATCATTAAGTGTCCTTTAAGGTGGTCTGGTCGATACAACATTATAGAGCAAGCGCACGCTCACCAATGCTTTCTCTCTCTCTCTCTCTCTCTCTCTCTCTCTCTCTCTCTCTCTCTCTCTCGCTCTCTCACGCTCACTTAATTAAATGTGAATGGTGAGCCCGAGAGTAAACCGCTCTCAAATTCAATCAGGCCTATTAGAAACGGACAGCGAGGAAGTGGGCCGGATTGTCATCTCGCCGATGCCCGTTTTAAAACCGGCCGGCCCACGGCCAATCGCCTTCGTCTCTCATTTTCTCCCCCTTCCATCCTCCCATCCTTATGCTCATCTAACAGGTCCTTAAAGTGCTTTAAGTGCTTGTGACCGCTCTAATGAATGAAATAGTCCGCCCCAAGCCCGGTGGACTGCATTAAGCTGAATAGTCACCTTCACTGTAAAAGCTCCTCTAGGGCCAATCGGGCCTAACGATTGTGTCTGCTGCTTATTTACCGGCTATTGTAAAATGCATTATTTATGGAGAACTCCCAACAACACTTGTCAAAGAGTTAAAAATGTCAGGACAGAGCTTGAATAAAAGCAATAGGCTATGAAGACATAAATAAGGAAAAAATATTAGCATCCATTACAGATTGAAGGTGACCTTGATGGGAGTTCATAAGCGGTTTAAGCTAGCAGTATTAAAATGCACTACTGATGTGAATAGGAATAAACAGTGAAGTAAAAATTCAGTGTCTGTCTGTCTGTTTCTTTTGTGTTGTTTTTTTTTTTATCACGGCTTCAAAACGGCTTTAAACATATCTAGCATTACTCAACTGAGTTTTGTTCAGCCTTGAATGGAATTGTTAGCAAACTTCCCTCAGACGTATTGCGAGGCGCGCTCAGACGCAGCCCGGTTTTCTCAGCGCTCGACACAATGCCACCGCTTTTTATTTACGTAGATGAATGCATTTTCGACGCACCTCAGTTGTGCAATTTTCCAACCATCAACCCAGTGGTTTGAATGGTTAAGTCAAGAGTGCAGAGCTGGGCTTAGTTAGGCATCGGTGGGCAACAGATTGTGCCAGCGTAGTCAGCAGTCTTGTTCTGGCAGGGCCTGTGGCTCCCAGTAAAAAGCTTGTTAGCTGTTAATCTGTGCTTACAGCGGTGTTACGTGTTTCGTATTATATGTGGCAGAGGCTGCTGGATGTAAGAACGCCAGAAGAGTAGGTGTGTGTGTGTGTGTGTGTGTGTGTGTGTGTGTGTGTGTGTGTGTGTGTGTGTGTGTGTGTGTGTGTGTGTGTGTGGCACAGAATTACAGTATATGTGAATCCATTTTTTCATATCGGACAAAGGAAAAGGTTCTAAAAACAGCATGGATGAATAATTTCACATATAAATACAGTAAATATATTTTTATAATAATAAAAAAATTATAAGTACCTACATGGTACTCTAAATAATGTTTTTAAAATAGATTTTATGTTTATTTTAAAACATAGTAAATAGGAATATACAGTATATCCAACTGTCTGTCTGTAGTGTAAAGTGTCTATAATTTTTGCATGAAATTTTTATCCACATTTCCTAAGCAGCTTATCATAATCAGCACAGTGGGGCGGTGCTGGAGCCTATCCCAGTTCTCAACTAGTGCAAGGCACACGGAGCACCAGTCCAGCGTAGGGCAGACATACACGCCAACGCATTCATACTTAACACACACATAAGGGAAAGGAAATTTTAGTACCGCCAGATTCCCTGACTGCATATCTTTGACTATGACTGTTGGATGAAACAGAGCTATGGGAGGAAACTCGAGACTCGGGGAAAGACTATTTAAAGAAAGCACTTGCATCGATTCTCCACCTGGGATCAATATATAGCATGAAGGTGCTGAGTTTGATTCCCATGAGGGATGGTCAGGCTTTTTTTTTATTTTGGTGTGGGAATTTCTGCCATGTCTGTATGGTTCGACTTCGATGACAGATTTTCTTTAGATTTTCACGCACATTAGGATAATAAGTCAAGTCAACTTTATTTCTATAGCGCTTTTTCCAATAGACATTGTCTCAAAGCAGCTTTACAAAAAACGAAAGGACGAACAAAAATGCCTGTTGAGCAAGCCGAGGGCCACTGTGGCAAGGAAAAACTCCCTGAAAAAAAAATAGGAAGAAAACTTGGGAGGAACCAGACTCAACAGGGCTCATCCTTCTTGGGAAAAAAAACACTCCGTCACTCTTGGGTGGTTCTGGAGGAAGTCACCACATCAGGCACTGCAGTCCCAACTTCTATCCTTAACCTCGGCAGGTAAACAGGTTTCATGGATCCCTAACACTAATTCATAACAAGTACATATTATGTTGTAGATTGTTTAAAAAAACAAATGTATTTGTCAATTAACAAAGTTGGTAAGCAACAGTAGTTCTCTAAACGTGTAAATCGCACAATAAAGGGTTAATGAACATGCAATGTGTTACATAAATGATTGCACGTCACGTTTCACATAAGGCATATTAGTTTTATCGTACCGGCCGGTTATTAAGATTAAAACGACCCAAAATGTGGTCCCAAAGTGTCCCAAAGTGGTCAAAATAACCGGAATCGACTGCACATGGGTACAATAACAAACTTGGAGTTAACTTAGAGATTTTATTTGAAGACTTGATAAATGTTTAACCACTTCAATGTTTAAAAAATCTGCTTCCAAAAACACTCAGACCAAAAATTTAAACAAGAATGGCATAATAAGATTTCTGGTTTGACATATAAAATTTATTTTTCATGAACACAAAAATTCAGACTTATATCTCAACAATGGCTCATTTTAACCATTAACAGACATCACTTCACAGTTTAAACTCTCAGTTCTATTTACAGTCTTGTCAGTGTAACAAATTACTGACAAAAATAAATGTAGGATAGATCCATGATCATTTATCATTTGTAGAGAAAAGGAAATTGAGAAATCCTACTAAAGTCCTCAAAATAACGATCTTGATAAATTTTGATTTGTATTGTACCAAAATGCATAATTAAAGACATTTATTAAATACTGTTTAAGAAAGCGGAGACCTTTTAAATGGGTGGCATGATGATGATCTTCTAGTCATTAATTTCTTATAGTTCAACAGATGTTTTATTAAATATTTGTTTATTAGCGCTATACATTACACTGTAAATAAAACCTAAAAACAAAAGCTTTTGGCAAAAGTGTAATAGGTTTTATGTGGTTGTTTCCAAACAAGAGCTGCAAACTGTATGCCCATTTTCCTAGTTCATGAAGTAAAGTACATTTCGGTTGAAAACAGCAATTTAATGTACTAATTTTTGACATGTGTATCTGGCATCAGAATATATTCAGTCAACCTCATTCTGTATTGAATTATAATAGTTAATTAGTTTTAATAGGAATCACAATTTTCAGTTCTTAGATTTGTAAATGTGTATACTTTGTAATGACAGAAAATACGTACACTGAATTGTTTTCTAAATCAAATGTCAAATTTAAGAATATATGTTTGTTAGCATGACTAGATGAAAATTATTTTAGCCTGTAGGATTGTTTTTGGTCTGTATGCCTACATGTTTATGTTTAATCATTCCGGTCCCCAAGAGTTTCCAACAACTTGGCCGATAGTCAAAAATGCTTTGAAAGACCACCTATGATCCACCTCAAAACTACTATCCATGTCACTGTGGATTCACATAAATATCCTCACAGTAAGAATTGATTAACAGATGATGCCATTTTTTCAGTGGTCTACACTACCGTTACCCATCTGGAGCAAATGGACTCCTGTATCCATATGCTGTTTGTGGACAAATCCACTTTTAACAACATACCGTATTGGCCCGAGTATAAGCCGCACCCGAATCTAAACTGCACCCTTAATTTTGAGAGGGATTCAGAAAAAAAAATTGAGAGAATAAAACTTGATCTAGTACCTATTCTCTTTGGGCTGGTGTGGTGGATACTGGGCTCAACGCTCACGGCAATTGCCACTAGATGGCGCAAGCCGTTGCTTCCAGAACTTTGGTATGAGGCGGGCGGTGCCAGGGGTGCCCTCGGTAAGAACGGAGACACGGAATGATCAGAGGAAGTTACGTAGGCTGGGTCGGTATGCGATGATGATAAACCCAATAACGACTTATTCAAAAATCCAAACATGAGCGTCATTGTTGCGTCATGATATGTTGTGTTATAAATGTGCACTATATTTGAAGTTTCAGTTAAAACTTAAAATTTATCGGTCGCGCAAATAAGCCGCACCACAGTTTTTTATGTTCAAAATTTTGGAAAAAAGTGCGGCTTATACTCGGGCCAATACGGTACATCTATAGCGACTAACTAATGCAAAGGAGCACTGTTTTTATGTAGGTAAAGGTCGTTCAGGTCCTTGGTGGTAGTGACGCTTGAACTGCCAACTTTCTGAGCTCTTGCCCGATATATTAACCACTAAGCACAGAACATCTTTCATCAGACAAAGTGAAGTAAATAAATAAACAACGTTGCTGCAAAACTCGTGATAAATGACCTGATGAGGGCTGAGACAACTGTCAGTGGCGACCATAAGATAATCACTTAACCAAGAAGTTCTCCTCATATAATATAATCATTCAGACTAATAATATCTCACACACACACACACACACTGCAAATGTCTTAGCCAGCAGAATAAATCATATTTTCCAGCGGTGGGAGTGACAGCACAATCCATTATGTGAAACGTTATTGGAATTAGGGCTGGACTGACGGGCCGTCAGCTGTTCAGGATTAGAGCCAGGAGGAAGGCCAGATGCATAGCTCTGCATTTTTTTTTCTTCTCTTTGCGCCGATGCATTACTGCCTGTCCTTAATCCTTTTTTCCAATTTAGCTGATGCTAATACTGGGTGGCAAGTCACGGGTGCACGCCAGCAGTAACGTGTAGGGGGGAAATGTGTGTACAAATTCTCATCTAAATTGTTTAATCATTGTCAATGATTTAGTAATATTTAATTAAACATGTTTTTATAAGTTCTTAGTCTTGCTCGAGACCACTTTCTTATATCTGATACCGATCCCTTATATCTGATACCGATCCCTTATATCTGATACCGATTTCTTATATCTGATACCGATTTCTTATATCTGATACCGATCCCTTATATCTGATACCGATCCCTTATATCTGATACCGATCCCTTATATCTGATACCGATTTCTTATATCCGATCTCATATATCCGATACCGATCTCATATATCCGATACACATTTCTTATATCCGATACAGATTTCTTATATCTGATACCGATCTCATATATCCGATACAGATTTCTTATATCCGATACCGATCTCATATATCCGATACCGATCCCTTATATCCGATGCCGATCCCTTATATCCGATACCGATCTCTTATATCCTATACCATCCCCTATATCCGATACGATCACTTATATCCGATCCATTATAAAAAGTCGACGCAAGGCAACCGTCCCCTCGACAACTGCATCGCTGCCGATTGGCTAGCTTCAATCTAACAGGCATAATTGGTTTGTTGGGGTGAAATTGATCGTGCTATTTGGTTTCAATCTTTCAACTGGGTTGTGTGCAGATCCAAGGTGGTGTGAGCAACAATATACCAACCTCGATGGTTTTTTATTTAAATATATGTGGATTTAATTTTAAATGTCTTTCCAGACACAACCCTTTCTATTTATCTGGGTTTGCATTCTTTATTTTGATTATGCATACAAGTTGATTGGCAATAAAGTGTCTCCAGTTAACCTGGGTGCATGTTTTTGTACTGTGGAAGGAAATTGGAGCATGTGGAGAACTGGACACAGAAACGACACAGACCTGGCAACATCCTGGGAATCGAACCCAAGACCAGTGCTGTATTGTTACATTGTTAAACAAATATTTGTATCACTTCTTTTTTTGTTTGTAGGCACTACTGGAGACACAGCTGGAGCTCAGAACCCACGTTCCTAATTTTACCTTCAACTTGGGCTTCTCTGGAAAGTTCTTTCATGCTGGTAAGGAACACCTGGCAACCCTGAGGCATTTCTTCGGGGTAAGATGAAGACGAGCGGTCCTGTGTAAGCACCTGCGTCTGTGTGCTTCCCGTTCAGGTACGGACGAGGAAGATCTGGGGGACGACCTGCTGCTTTCCTACAGCAAGGAGTTCTGGTGGTTCCCGCACATGTGGAGCCACATGCAGCCTCATCTCTTCCACAACCAGTCCGTACTAGCCGAGCAGATGCTCCTCAACCGCAAGTTTGCAGAGGTGAGGAGAGGGGTTCCTCATCCCAGTCGAGGTGCCGCACGTGACCGCACGTGACGCTTCCCTTTATACAGGGCACGTTCCTAATTTCAAACCATTGGTTTGAACCGGCCTGGTCATGAACCCAGTTTATACTTCGCATCAGAACGATGCAGACCAGAAGAGGGCGCACGAGAGCAATGAAGTGCAAATTGTTAATAAAGCATTACCTCTCTGCATACAGCGCTGCCTTGATGTTTACAGTGTTTTGTTTACAATCATTCATCGTTCAATAACGATCAGCTAATAATTTTATTTTAAAGTTTTATCGTCTATAAAGTTTGTTGTTCTAGATTTTAGCTGATCGATATTCAACAACAAATGATTTCAAATGTTGGATCGTAAACAATACTCACTTAACAAAGAGGAAAAGCTGCATACAGACAGCGACTTTGTTTACAACCGTGCACACGCCGTTGTTTAGATGGCTTCCGTGCTCCCTCTTGTGGTGTATCTCACTACTTTTTGTAGTCACGATTCATTTCGCAGGATAGTTAGCCAGCTACGAAATCAAACAACCTTCACAGTAGCACCCAGGCTGACTTCAAATGTCTTGACAGTGCGCTCCCTATGTTTTTAAAAACAGCCACCCACTTTGTCGACTCATCTGTAGCACCCACTTGTGTCTTCCAGGAACATGGCATTCCTACCAACATGGGTTATGCAGTAGCTCCTCATCATTCCGGCGTCTATCCCGTCCACATGCAGCTTTACGAGGCCTGGAAACGGGTGTGGGGCATCAAGGTGACCAGTACGGAAGAATACCCCCATCTGAAACCTGCTCGCTTTCGTAGGGGATTTGTCCACAGTGGGATCAGTGTAAGCACTCCTGCATGCTTGTTTTATTTATGACGTACACACACACACACACACACCATTTCAGAGAAATTGTACAACACAGATGGGGCCTGACTCAGTAAGGTCCTGGTAGGTTGTCACAGCTATATGGAGGCATACCGAGGAATTTAGAGGAGCCCAAATCAAGCGTACAAGAATGTTTCTTTTTTTTAATGAAAACTAAATTATAAAAGGATTTCAGTTTGGATTCGGAGTTCTTCTTTGGCTATTTGGGAAACCGGGTCACCTCAGAGCAAGAAGTTAGTCGGGAATATTGAATTGTCCTAACCACTGGATTGCAGAAACCAAAACCAGTGCATCGTAGTGCCAGTCCGAAGCCTGGATAAATAGGCAGGGTGTTTTTTTTTTTTATTTCAATGGTATCTGGGGTAAACTTGTCTAATCTTGGAATACAGTTCACGACGTGCTGTGGTGACCCCCTAACCGGAGAAGCAGTCGTTCTTGTTCGGTTTAAATGCTTTCATTCCGTGATCACACACACACACATGGTGTTCAACGCTTCATGTCTTTATGAGCCACTCATCCATTCACATTCATCTGAAGGACTTTTGCGTCTTTAGCAGATGCTCTGTGTTTCAGACCAGATAAATCATGCACTGCGCATAATAATTACACATCGTTCCTTTCCTTAGCATCTCAAAATGACAATCACACGTCACAAAGTGACTCAACGTGACGCGCGCGCGTGTGTGCGTGCGCGCACATGCAAATATCCGTTTCTTGTGTGTTTTGGACTGTGTGTTTGCCGCCATGCATGGGCGGTTTAACAGCATCCAGGGATTTAACAAGGATGACTGAGTTGAGTGGACACGTCTTCTCACATGGATAAACAGCGAGCAGCAGAAACCCAATATTTTTGCCGCCCTTTCAAACAAACCGGACTTTCTCCCCATGAAGATCGTCCTAAAGGTTATTCAGTCTCATTTGCAATTTAAATTCCAACCAGCATTGCTTTCCATTGTCGTACCCAACAATTAAAGCAAGCCTAGAGCGTCCATGATCTTTTCTTTTATTGCAACACACCTTGAGTCATCCCATTAATCTGCATAGAATTAAAACGATATTAAATTCCTCCCTCAGACAGATGTGCCGCTTTAAATGAGCTGGCACCGCTTTAAAATGGTATTACGCCTTCGCTGGTTGAAGCTGAATGTATATATGTGTAGAATACACCCGTTTTATGGGCATAATAGTTGGGCATTGTGATTTTCACTAGGGCTGTCGCAATATCATTTTTCAGATCTGATACTGACCGTAAATGATCCATGTCCCGATGCACCATGGTTAAACTAGCTGCTGAAATAACAGCTCGGACTGTGAAACAAATCTTCTAAAAATGAAAAATCCCTAAGCTACAAAATCACATCATTGATCAGTCACATCATGGTGCAACGGGCAGTCAAATGCTATTGTGACACCAGCCACAACTTAATAAAAAGGTTTAACAAAGTATACATTATATTATAATTTACGGAATTTAAGTACATTTCAAATAGAAAATGCATTTAAAGTATGTCGAATAAAATCAAGATAAACATTATAAACAGTATAAAGTGAACGAAGTGTCCGATATGTGTGTGTGTATATATATGTATTTAGGCGGCACGGTGGCTGAGTGGTTACCACTGTCACCTCAAAGCGAGAAGTCCCGGGTTCGATCCCTGGGTCGGGCTGGGGACTTTCTGTGCGGAAGTTTGCATGTTCTCCCCGTGTCAGCGTGGGTTTCCTCCGGGCACTCCG
>JAOTRQ010000003.1:358264-370330 GCA_028565875.1 Hoplisoma paleatum | reverse complement strand
CATGTAGCAGAGCCTGGATTTGAACCCCCAACCTTTGGTTCACAGCCCAACGCTCTACCCACTAGGCTACACTGTCCCTTGTCTGGATTTTATGTCACCCATGTACCTTTCTGTTCTTTTTTTATAATGTAGTCAAAAAGTATGAGAAGTAAGAGGAGTTGGGAAGAGAAGTAGGAGGAGAAGAAGAGTTTCTAATGAACATCTGCATACTTTTTATGTCTAGTGACATCACCAATGTCATTCATGCTTGATTGAGGGTGTTTTTACTTAAAATAAAAGAAAAAATAGAAAGAAGAGAGTTAACACGATTTAACATCCAAGACCCAAGCAAGTTGTGGATAAATTGTTGTTTTGTCACACTGGATTGGTTGAGATTAAGCTTTTGTCCCTTAGAATTACAATGTCACTTGTTTTAAGATACCAGATGTTTAGATTACTCTGGTATGGGCTTATCAGGCCATAAGACTTCTTTTTCTTTGGCAATCTAGCATTCTCTAGCATTTTCTTTATTCGCTTAGCTTTAGATTCTTGTTAGAATACTTCACACGGCTGCCGATGCTGTCTGCAAGCGGATTAGTCGTCGTATCGCAAGAGATTGAACAAGAGGTTTCGGGACAATTAAAAACAAATGTCAATGGCAAATCTTGATCCCAGGGTTAAAATGTGGTACGTACGTAAGAGCACCCAAGCGGACGAATACGTTCATGTAAAGCTACTTATCCTCAGTCAGAAGAAAAGAAACACACAGGATCCGCTTTGTAATTCGGAGTTTACAAAATGGCGGTCTCCTAGACAGTTTAAGTTCTCTTATTTTCCACAGTAAAGGCGACTGCTGGCCTAGGTTGAGAAAATACTGACACTTGTGTGGCTGTAGTAATTATAGTGGATTGAACGGATGGATGATGTTTGGGTTACAGGAGCTATATGAGCAGCAGTCTATGAAATGAGTTAATAAACAGCGCTGGAAAGAGTTGAAGAAATATTTATGCTAAATTATTTATCATATCAGAAGAAAATAGGCTGATTTGATTTTGTTCTGCTTACTTTACAGAACAGATTATAAATATATATTATATATTATAATATATGTATAATTTAGCATTTTTAAGTATCCTGGGAGCTATTAAATATATATATATATTTCAATGATTTTATAATATTAATAATAATAACAATAAATAAATAAATGAAAATACATAAATATATAAAAGGTACTTTTAAAATGTTCATCTTAAAAAAGTGCCAGATAAATATAAAATTTTTAATAAATAATAAATAAATAAATACGTTTGTCTTTATTACAGGGTTAGATTTTTTTAGTAACCAGGGTTCATTTGTTGATACCATCGACATTATACATTATAAACATTTACTTTATATCACTTTTAAGAAAGTCAAATAAGAAAGTGAAAATGAAATAAAAATAAAAATACATAAAACTATGTATTTTAAAATGCTTTAAAAATAATAATAATTATATAGGAACTAAATAGATAAATACATATTTTTTATTACAGGGTTAGATTGTTTACGAATAACCTCCCCCCAGTAACCAGGCTTCAGTGGTATAATATATTATAAACATGTACATTACATTTAAAATGCTTAGATGATAAATTATAATAAATAAACAGTAGTAGTATTTGTGAGTTAAACTTTTAAAATCAGAGTCGAACATTGCTCCAGGTTAGTGTGGCTTCAGTAAACAGGGCATGTAGTAAATATACTTATTATATTATATATAAAAGGGTTAGGTTGAACATTAATATTATTATAGCAGAATGTATAACAATATGTATATGTAATAGCGTATGTATGTATGTATGTATTAGATCTTATAAGCCAGTTTCAACCCTCATAAAGATCAGATGTTAATCATAAATTATTAGCAATTATTAGCAAATCTGTGCTAGTGGGCGTTTGATCTTCTAAGTCAGGTTTGATCATTGTCCCCGATTATTTGGCAACCTATACTATGAAGTTTGGCTCTTTGAGGTCAGATTCTTCCAGGTATTCCGGTTTTTCCCAGACATTCCAAAAAGCGACTGCTGAAAGCTAAAACACTTAAGACAGTAAAATGATGTATAATCATTGTATGTACGTGTGTGCGCACCTTCTGTTCGAGCCGTGTCTCTGAAGGCAGCTGCCTGCCCCATCTGTATCAGTCTCAGGTTGATTTAGACTTCAGGCTAAGAGCCTGTGACTGGCACCGTGCCAGACATTCCTGCGCACTGGGGCTGGTACGGTGTTATCCCCGGCGACACGCGTAGGAGAAAACACGCAGGTGGAGGACGTTGTCTTGCGCGCACACACACACACACACGCGCGCACACACACAAACACACACACACACACACCCTTGCTGCAGAAGAAGGATTCCCCCAGAGGTCAGGCTGAACTTTATCACACTGTGTAGGAGAATAAACCCAAGCGCACATATCTGAGTGAAGAACTTCACAGATAGCACCTGGCTTGTGGAGCTCATGTGTTCTCTTTCTGATCCCGGGTCACAATCGGACAGAAACACTTTTTGGTCCCGTGTCTCGTCTCTCTAGAGTGGTGTAGTCTTTGTTTTAAAGGATCTGATGCCTTTACACACTCTGCCATTGTGCTTTTAATACAGCCTGCTTCTACTTATCTTATCGGCGGGGGTTCGCTTCCTCTTAGCTATACTTCAATTGCACATGGCTGTCTTCTGGTGTCTTGTACTCCTCCTTCTGTGTCTTGCTTTTGTCAAGCTTGGTTTTATATCATATTTATCAAATTGCTGTATATCATAGGTTGAACTCTGGTAGTGATGGAAAAGGTTAAAGTTCAATGCTAAGTACAATTGTGTGTGTGAGCGTGTGTGTGAGCATGCATGGGTGGTGGTGGCGGGTGGCTGGGGGTTTCAATTACGCCAGTACCAATGGGATTTAGGGTTTGAATAGCCAGCCGTCAGTGGTTCTAGCTGACAGTTGAGCATTTATATTAAGACACGATTAGCCTGATTTGTTAGACGTTTTTATTATTGTAAATATCAGGTTTTATATCACTTTTGGAATTTTGGAATCCCAGATCTTAGTGGGAGTGCTGCACATAATAAAATAAAATCAAACAATAGTGGAAATGAATGAGAAACTATTTAAACATTTTGCCATCATGGCTGCTTCTCATTAAAACACATTAAAATGTGATGTAGTAAACATAAACAGAGAATAGCGTTTAATGTCTAATTCTGCAACGATACAATATAAATAATTTTGAATGGCAATTACCTTTTATGCTCAACTGACAATGATCGTTTTTAATCAGTGGATGAGATTTAATGCCTGACCCAGGCATCCCTGGTATCGGACATATTTCGGACACAGACGTACCTAAATCTGTGCGTATTCAGTGTTTCCATTCCCTCGAGATAAGAAGTGCTGCCACCGTAGTTTAAGTGAAATTGTTGTCAGTTTTCACTTCAAAGCGGGCAAGGCTTTCGTCTCATGTGGTTTTAAATGGTGTGGGGGAACAGCAGGGGGCTTCCAGGGGTTAAATGATGATGGCTACAAACAGGCCTCCTAGATAAAAGAATTGTTTTAATTATACAGAACAAACCACCTTTCAGTGCCAGACAGACTGCAATAAAAAGAACTCGTAATGCTGTGTGGCAATATGTACATGCATGTGTGTGTGTGTGTGCGTGTGCGTGCGCGTGCGTATGTGTGTGAGGAAAATGTCTGTATATCATTGTTGTTAACAGACTAAGGGGCCAGTCGGAGCAGAAGGCCTGCAGGACATGGCTTTGTTGTTGTGAGCTGACAGGTATATGTCTCAGTACTAACACATATTTGAGTCTGATCTCTCTCATATGTGCACTATTACCTCGGGCACACTGCTAGACTGCCCTGAGAGCAGGGTTTAGGATGGAGACAGAGACAGGAAGCGGCGGGAGCAGGAATCAGGCTAAAAGGTTAATTGGAGACAGATTTTCACGGTCAGCGTACGTCTGAGAAATACAATGCCTTATAGCCGGCTCTTTACGACTGAGGCATTGGATTGAAATCACATGGCTGCTAGCGTGTATCTAGTGTGTGTCTGCTCGGTAACTATTAAATGCTCCTGTTTGTGAGGGAATAAATAAATCTGTGTTGTTCTTTATAACGAGCGTTTTCCTGATCGGAAGAACAACGCGTTGCCACGCACATTTGACACTTCTACATTGTCGTTTCAATGCAAGAAGGTAATGGGTTCGATCAGCAGTTGTGGCAGCTCAGGTCCTTTCTCTGTTCTTTATGTGTCTGTGTCGGTTTAAACACAGCAGGGGGGAGCAGTGAGCGCACGTGTCTAGTGCGGTGGATAGCCCTAGCTTAGGTATGGTTATAGCAGTTAGGGTTTAATTAAACACACTTCAGTTATGACCTGTTGACTCTCAGAATCCACACAAACATTTCTTTTAAACGATATATTATAATTTGTATTGTTTTTAAACTGCTTAGAAATCTTTGTAGCTCTGAAACAGCAGAATAACAGCAGAGTGCTATTCTCAGACACTGCTTCCCTTTTCTCACTGTTACAGCCCAGTGACAGAATTCACACAGTCAGTCCAATAAAGAGAAGCCCTGTGTACCGTGGCCCCAAAGAGCCGCCCAATTAAACACCCGGGCCTCATACGTGTATCTTTTCCTGAGAGAAAAGGATAGTGCAGCTATTCTTCCAGTATTTCAGCGCTGGCACAGAACGAGCCTCTTAATAGGGCGGCACAATGTTAAATTGTTTAGGTGAACGGCACCGGTGTGAGGCGGCCGCTGATTGCTGTTAAATCAGTTCCTTGTTTCACGCCGCATGTTGCAAAATAGCTCGGCCCGGGAGAAAACAACCATGAGAATACAGTGCGGCGCTCTCTCATGCATAGCTGTGTGCAGATCGCTGCGTTTTACACTTTATCATATCACTGTGCTAATATCCGGCTCCTCCAGATGAGGCTAATTAGTGCATCTTTGTCTTCAGCCCTGAGCAATTTGGTTTGCCTTTTTAATTCCACGAACAACGATTAAATCCAATATTTCATTAAGCTTTCTCAGATTCGCCCATATAGTGAAATAATGCTAAATTATTTAGCCTATTAAAAAGAAAAAAAAGATAAATACAGGGGCGGCTAATTGAACAGAGATAACACTCCTAATTTGGCTCTTGTTCGACATTTGCTTTTATCTCCCAGCACTTCTCTGATCTTTTATGCTAAAGTCTCATTCATGCGACAACAATGCCGAAAACAAGCCACTCGAAAAGAATAACATGTTGGCAATTAGCATTGTCTGTCGGGAAAATACAGCATAATAAGGAAGCTAGCAAGTGTGGGAATGCACGTGCGTAAAAAAGAGAGCGTTTTCTACCCTACATCCTCCAAAACGACGTTATTCGTCCCCCCCATAGGATTAAAGCCATAACAGTCTCATCAAACGCACTTGGCTCCAACCCAGTGCGACGGAGCCTGAACCATCCTCATCCACTATTTAGAGGGAGACTTTGGCTGATGAAGATCCCAGCATGCGAGAGTGGAGATAAAAGAAAGCGGTGACCCGACTCATTAGCCCCCTTTGATTTAATATATTGACACTTGGATACAAATAATTCCATTTAGTCTGCTTGGTTGGAGAGTCGGCGGTTGAGGGGCTGGAGGATCAATTTAATTAGTTATGAAATGTGACTTCATGTCAGGAAGCAGAATAAATGCTGACGTTAAATAAAGTCGCGCGCGATTGGAACAATAAAGCTTTTTCCCGACCTCTGTGTTAAAACTTAATGATGCACAAAAATGGGCCTAATAAGCTACAGCTTTACTGAAAGCCTGTGATGCTTTCGAAATTAAGCTAAGTAGATGGAAGCGGAACGGCTAATGTTGTCGGTCTGTTTAAACAAGTTCTGGCGTTAGGTATATAAACACTGGCCTCTTTTGGGGAGGGTTAGTTTTTGGAGAGGGGTTCTGCTTCACACCTTGAGTCTTTTCCAGTATGATCACAGAAAAAGCTTTTTCTTTTTTTTTAGAAGGTTATTACTGTAGACAGCTTGGATGTGTATGAAGTGTTCTTTTATACCAGACTTTACACTAATGAATGAATTAACTATGAATATGTTTGTATATGTATTTTTTTTCTGATCAACTGTTAGGGGTCACCATGATCTGCATTAATGATTTGGCATGTTTTCTTTTCTTCTCTCGACACAACTTCTTTTACGCCGGGTCTACAGTACACTGTATGAGTTCGGTATGAATGTACTAATAAATCCCCCAACATATATTTCATAATTATTATTGATGTCATTAGTTTTCTTCAAAATGACTTGTCATGTACAATCTTACGAAAACATCAAACTGTGACATCATCGTCACCCTGCTAGACAAGGCCTTGACAACACATCCTCTGGTGTGATGTAGATTCCCTTTATTATTAATGTTGAGTAAACTGTTTTGTCTTTGCTTTGGCCTATTACACAGTCTCCGACTCCATAGTAGGCACTATTGGGGGAGGGGGGGGGGTGGTCTTCGTCGTCCAGGCATTAATAGTCTCTAGTGTTTGCGGCCAGCCGGCAGCGTAGAAAGGGGCCGGTGTTTTTTTAGGGCAAGGGTGGCAAAGCAAAGCATTCAGCCCTTGTGCCTCATGGCAAAAAAGGCAGCTTTGTTTTTTGGACGGGGCAGAGGAGAGTCCTCGCATTCCCTCATGGAACACAATGAATGGGCTGTTTTGTTCTTCATCCGTATTTCAAACATTGACACTGAATTGTTGTTGTCTCCCCCCAACCCTCTTCATCGTTACCCCCTCTGTTTTTCCCTCTTTTAAAAAAATTATTATTCTGGCCCCGTCATTGGGTGTGCACATGATATTCCAGTGAGTTTTTTTGAACCCCTACTGCACTCATGTGCCTGCAATAAAGTCCCCAGCACAACAATCTCGGCTTTCTGCCGGACAACAGAATGGCCTCTGTTGTTCTCGGTCAGCCCCAGCTGCTCAGAGGCAATTGTGAAGACACTGGCTCGCTTTCTGCCCCGGACCGCAGGAAGAAGAGGAAACGGTTCTCCACGCTCTTTATGAGACTCCTTTATTAAATTATCGGGTGGCCTGACTCCACTTCTTCCCCCTCGTTCTTGCATTAGACCCAGAACATTTGTTCATTAGGGTCCAAGAGAGCTCCGAACATGCCTGGGGAATGTTTGGATCGCTAAAGTAATATGTAGGTTTGCAAATAGAGATCTAAAATCACACAGGCAGAAAAGAAGTGTGTTTTAACCTTGTAATGTGGTAGTGCTTTATAGGAGTCGTTTGTAAGTCATTAAAATCGTTACTGAATTAAAGGAAATGTTATAAATGTTGTGTTTAGGAAATGTATATGAAAGTGATACAGTTCTACACTATGGATTATATGTTACATTACGAGAGACTGCAGTACCTGAAGGATTTCAGCCCCATTATTCCACAATCAAAAAAAAGTACAACTATTTATATATTGATTAGCCTCCGTATGCAATTCAGGGTCACTGTGTGTACAAAATATGAGGACAGGTCAACAAGACTGGTACAGAAAACTGGAACACCCGAGGGAAACCCATGCACCAGCCTACACTATGGAAATGATCTCACAGAAAAGAGCAAGAAGACTCCATCTAAATATCCAATCTTATTAATATGATGCATGAAGAAGTATTTTATTATTTATAATTATGTTTTCACAACTATATAATTATTTTTATTATTACTATTTACTTAGGAATTATTTTTTTAAGTCTCAGTGCAGCAAAACACTTTTACACACACTAGTAAACACACACTAGGCTAGAGGGCAGCAGTGAGCACACATGTCTGGCGCTCTGAGCAGCCCTAGTCACTGCACAAGGGGATCAGTTTGGGGTTAGATGCCCTGCTCAAGAGCACGTCAGTCATGACCCGATGATAGGTTTTTAGTTTAGTGGAGGCTTTTAGTTTAATATTGTTTTAATTTAATTATTAAATAATAAAAAGACTACTAGTATTATATTATTATTTACTACTTGTAATTTACTAATTGTAATAATTAAAATGAAAGTAAATATTGCATGAACAAGCTTCTTAGCCATTTAGACATTAAACATTAAAAATATGTTGGGTAATACCTTGTACAATTTTTAAGTTTTATTTCAATTTTGAGTTTAGGAAGATTCATTTATATGTAATTATTTTTGGAGCTGAGGTGGTCTAAGAGGTAAGGGCAACTCAACACTGCTAAACTGGAATCCCCTCAAACTGGACACTACTGGGAAAAATTCCAACCACCACAGCATTAAATCCTATGTTACCTTTTCTGTGAAGTGATTTGTGATTTTTGCATTTTTTGACAATGCTGGTACCTTCGGTCCTCCTGTATTCGTATATAATTTCAAGTTTACATATAAAGTTTATAAAAATAATGAAAAATAGAGGCATGTAGTAATAAACGAAGAACCAGTAGCAGGAAAGGGTGTTGTCCAGAACCCAAGGCTCATCTTTGATATTTTATCTGCAATATGAAGCTAATTGCCTAAACTATTTACAAAATTAAATTACATTTGAGCCTCTTTGAGGGCTGATTTTAGAATTTGCCTTAAGTACACATTTACGCTGAGCATACACAGATCCCATTTCTCGTCTCCTTCTTTTCAAATAACCTTTTTTTTTTCTTTCTGTACGCTCTTGGGTTTGGCTAATTTACTCATAGCAGCCCACCGGGAAGTTTATTTCAACCTTTTCTTCATATGCACTCATGAAGTCATGAATTATGATCTGTTGAATGCGTTTTCATTAGTGGCGTCTGCGCATTATTTGCTTCGGTCATAAGAGCCGGCGCTATTATAAGCTTACTTGCGTAAACACTATTAGGCTGCTGTTAGCCAAGTGCTCTCGGACAGGCATAGACGAGGGAAAGGGGTCGTCGTGCTTTTTAACAGCCCTTGGACTTAATATAGGCATTTGGAAATGGCACCTTTCCAAGACAGCTTGCTTTACTGTTTAAGGAATTAGCGGGACAAGAAGCTTTATATTGGTGGCAGTGTTAGATGTCTAGTTTTTCCCCACGTCCTGCGTACACATGTGGCACGGTTTACACCCACACGGTCGCCGTCAGCCCCTGTCAGTCCGAACGTTTGTTCCAAACCCAGACTCGAACGTCGCTCTGTGTTTGCTGGTTCTTCTTTGCACAAATGCAGCTCTTGGGTAGGTGCTCAACACTTAGAGATATTAATCTTTTACCTGTCAGTCTGAAAATACCCAAGCCTCTTGTGAAGCCGTAGGTTCGACAGAGGCTCGCGACCTCACAAAGGCCCTTTGTGACTTACTTGTTGCCGTGACGCAGATAGGGGTCGCTTGTATTGGAAGAAAGAAAGAACAATGTGTCTAGTTGGCGACGAGGAGGTGGGGAACTGAGCTTAATTTCAGCCCTGTGCCGAAAGAAAACATGGGATCAAAGTCCCACTCAGCTGTATCGATCCACACGCCCTGATTGCCATCAGGTATTAAAACAGCAGACGGTTAAAATTAGAATTGTTAGAAACCCTGCTAACGAAATATTATGTGTTGTATTCTCAATTGTATTCATTTATAATTCACACACCGCTGTGTTACTGGAAAAGATACGTTATAAGTTCATAAGTTAACTTCGAAAGTTAACAGTAATTACATCCTTGATAATGTTTCCTTCCAGAATGTACATAGTGTATCTAAGATTCACTAATAATTCTGATGATTAATGATGGTATTCAAGTAGTATGAGTTGCGTCTATTGGGACGCAACCAATCAGCTATCAATATGTTGGTAAGCTTTTAGAAATCACACACTAATTTCATAGCATTTGCCACATGCGTTGAATTCGGTTGCCAGGCCTTTTGGAATCACGTCGTTTTCAACCAGACACCCAAGGTGATTTTATTCACATCTACAACAGACTAGAGTCTAAAGACAGAAGAATGTGTGAAATATTCATTAGCAAGGAAAAATCTTTTACTTCTGCTAAAATCAGAGCCCAAATGTGTTTCCTTTTTTGTGAGTTTATCCACTATGTTAAATGTTATAAGACTTGGTGATGGTGCTTTTTTTTACCAATTCTTGTCAGGTTGCCTTTCAGCGCGTCGGGCGGCGCATAATGTTTGACCTGCGGCACTCGAGTGCGCATGTGGCTGCGTGCGCAGTTTTCAACAGCTTTAATTCAAAAGAAAGACTACATAAGAAAAAAAAGAGTTCCTTTATCTCATCTTGTCAAGTTTTGTCAGAGAAGCATTTTGGACATGTTAAAACACTGTCCCCCCCCTTCCCACACCGCACCCTAAAATCAGTCCTGTTTGTCCAAGAGTGATATTTGCTGTGGATCAAATCATGTTTTCGGGTTACAGAGTGGGAAAAAAGGACGTCTCCCGGGCCCCGCTGAACCTTTTAAAGGACAGTGAGGAGCATGGGTGCTGACAGCGGTCCTATTGAGCACAGTAATGGCTTGTACATTTCTATTTCCCAGCCTTGTCTGTGATGGATTGAGGGGAAACTGTGCAGGGCAGGAACACACTAATACACACATACACACATGGCAAATTCGGACATACCGGTAATCACACAACATATACAGAATGACAATAGCGTGTCCATGGTCGTATATGCATGCTTTTAATACTATGTAAACATAAAGTATACACATTACCACTAGTATACATTTCAGATACACCGCTGTATTCGCTTTTGAGTATTCGGTCTGAGAGTCTTCTATGGATGGCCTATATTTACTGAGCGGGATGTCTGACCTAAGGATTAGCTGCTGTTGTAAACCATTACTGAACCTAAGTGCTGATGTCAACAGTTCAACTAACTACATTGATTAATCCATACTTCCCTATTTACTCAAGGCTTTGTCTTGTCTCTAAGTCCCTTTTTCATCATTCAAACGAGAACTGTTCAAGACTGCACACAGAAAACAAAGGATATCGTCTTGTTAATATTCCAATCACTTCTTTGTACAGTCTTGGGCCTTCTACTGCTGTTAAACAATCCTGCAACTGTAATACAAAGCATTTTCCACTTTAACAATAACAATTTCAGCTCCTTTAGCTTGTCTTCTCTCCACGTGTGCTTTAATGAACCTTGTCTGCCCACGACACGGTCACTAGTTTACCACTTTCTTACTGGGACCTGTTTTGATATATCCTGAAGATTGCTGACCCTACAAGAGATGCAGTTTGTGATATTTTCTGACCCTGTTGCGCCAACAGAGATGATGGAAGGAGTTGTGTTGGTGGTGTCTAAGAGAGCTTAATGTCCATCTGACTTCCACTCATTCGGACCCCCCCAAATGGCTTTAGAAGTATGAAAGAAGACTTACATGTGGTCATGATGGGAAAGCAGTGGCCCATCAGTGTCTACATGCTTAAGCAAAAAGATTATTGAAGCATTAAAATAGTACAAGGTAAAGAGACATAAGAAGTCCTTGGAGAAGTTGCTATGTCTTTATTCATGCATGTGGTAATTTTTTCTTTAAATACATTAACCATTACATGGATCTGTGAATAATGTGAGTACTTGCCTCCTCTGTGATCTCTAGTGCTACAGGATGTACAATTACATCTTACCACAGTAAAAAGTTGTAATGTCTTGAAACAACCAGATTCACTTATGCTGCCCAGATGATTACGAAAAAAAATATTGAAATCTAATTATCATAACATGTGAACTGTTCTATATATATCGTGTCTTTTATTTCCACTACCATCAACTCTCTTTATTTAGGCACGGCCACCCCCCCAACCCCTCTCTGTTTACTCTGACTGATAGCTACAGATGCTCTTCCTTAAGTACTTCCAGTTATGCCCTCTATAGTACAGATCTTCAGGGACAAACAATAGCACCTGTTCCTCATAAGTCGTAGCAAGAACTCCTTCACATATCATAAATGAATCCTAAAGGGCAGATGGCCTGAAAGGCGAAACCCAGCATTAGCATGGGTTACAACAAAAAGCAAGCCGGCGTGGTGTAAAACAAGTCAAGTCAAGTCAACTTTATTTATATAGCGCTTTTTCCAATAGATATTGTCTCAAAGCAACTTTACAAAAT
>JAOTRQ010000003.1:341441-356592 GCA_028565875.1 Hoplisoma paleatum | reverse complement strand
CCTCCCTCCCTCCCTACCTACCTACCCACCCTTTCACCCACCCACCTACCAACCTACATACTTATCTACTACCTACCTACCTACCTATTTACTTATATACCTACCTACCCACCTACCTATATTTCTACTTAAAACCAAAATTGAACTAAACATTTTGGATATAGAGATGCCAGAATTGGTTCTTTATGTGCATTAATGAGCCTTGGTTGTTCGTGACTACATCACAGATTTGTCCATTCCATGGACCACTTATGATAAATACTTTTCCCGGTACATCCCACAAGGGCCACGTTTTGCTATTTCTAACACATCAATTTTGACTATGAAATGTTTAATTGCTGCCTATTACCAATAGTGGTCATGTTTCTGTGCTAGGTCAGTGTATATATATATGTTGGTCATTTACAGACCTCCCTTATTATTTTCTCCTTCAGCACATTTAAGAAATGTTTTTTTTTACAGTCCAAGAATCAGAAAACCGATTTACCTACAGGTTATTTTTCCTTTCAGCACAATAGTACATTTGCAGTTACAGCGTGTAAAAGCAGCGTAAACATAAAAGTGGATTTTTTTATTGCTTAGGAGAATTCACCCTCTCCAGGATCAATAGCATTGGCTTAAACACTTCTTAGGCACCTAGGGAACGGTCCTGCTGAACCGACCTTAACACACGCTGTTGAAAAGCAATAGGAAAAAAAATGTCGCGATCACACGCAGACCTCAGCGAGAATGTGAAGGAAAAAAGTGGTAGCACCGTGCAGGTTGATTTCATGCCCCAATGCCGCGGTGGTAATTGCACCCAGACCCGTTTTTATTGCAAGTTGATTCTAAAGAGGTATGAACGGAGAAACGCTGTGTAACGTTTATTTTGGGGGGCCGACCTTTATTAACCCCATTCTACTGTCGGTTCCCCCGAGGTGGGCTGGCCTGCCTGGGCGTTAAGTCTCACAGGCTCACGGTAGCAGGACTGCAGCTTATCATGCATGTTCAGGAAGTAAGGTATGACAGCTAGATTGGGCGCAGCCAATGTTGTGCGAACATATGGGTTTCTGAGCCGCTGTGGCGTGTTCCTCCGATCGACCAGGCTTTCTCTTCGCCTCGCTTTGCCGATGTCTGGTTTCGCTCTCAATTCTCGTCCTGTATGGAATATTAATGCTCACACACAATGATCCCCGAGTCTGTGTATCCCGATGTGGAACCAAGCAAGAGAAAACGACAGCATGGAGAAAACAAAAGGCATTTCGACAGTTATAGGGACTGCGTAGCACAATGGGGCCCCGTCATTAAAAATGAAATATCTTGAACGGGACCGGATGGAACCCCTCTCCACTTGTTTAAGTACTGAAAGAGGCCGAGATTATTTACAACGCTGTCTACACTTTTATCGTCTATATAAACGACTTTCCAAAGTATGCAACCGGACTGCGAGAACTGCTATAGTATTTTGCTTTTAGCCTTTGGTTTTTGGAATGTGGTTTTTATGTGTGGTCCTTGTCATCCCATTGGGGCAAAATTCGAATCGGACTACATGAATCAGTGCGCTTTGGCCGCCCATGACCCTGTCTCAGGTTTACCGCTGTTCCTTCTTTAGACATAATTTGATAAATACTGATCACTGCAGACTGTGAACACCCAGTCATCTAGCCACCAGTATTTGGTCAGTGTCAAACTGTACTGCTTATACGTCCAGAACCGCAATCTTGGTTTGTACTTTTATATGACTTACACGTAATATCACTAATATCAGCGCAAGCAATTGATGGTTAAAGACCTTGCATCCTTATGATTACTACTCATGAACCATAATCTTCAAGTCTCTGAACCAATACTCATTATAGACCCCGCTATATACACAGAGACACAGTCATTCCGGAACACGCTAACAAAGGGTTTATCTGACACCAGACATAAATCAGACAACAAGAAGAGACATCCTTCTGGTCATGTTGTATATGTGTTTAAGTAATAACATACACCAAAACAAGATGTTTCACCTTTATAGCTTAAAGTGATCCGTTAAAGTTAATCCGGTACAGCTTGACCCTTTTATCTAGAAGCCTACAGCTTAAAAAGACTAAGAATGACGACTGTGTGTGTGTGTTGTGAACGGTGGGCATTAACTTCAGGTATTGTGGAGCTAAGGTTAAAAATTGGGCAAAAAGGTCTGTGCTGTCAAGTGGCATTAGGCAAGTGTGTGATCTTTTTCTCCCTCTGTGTTTAGCAGGTCCAGGGTCACATGCCTCCGCTCATGATCCCTATTTTTCCACACGACCAGCGCACTCTGGCTGCTGCCGCCGCTGCCCAGCAGGGTTTCCTCTTCCCCCCAGGCATGTCCTACAAACCAGGTAAAAGCTTCCTCTTTTGATCTATTAAAACTAAATAGTCAAGTTCTTGGAGTAAACATCACATGATTACTCGTTTTTCTCTGTTTACACCTGATTCACTCCACTAATGTAAGTGTAAATAGATCTGGAAATAGGTATGATGCTGGATTATAGCCACTTTAAAGAAAAAAATATGGGTTTATTACCAACTTTATGATTTTGAGAATGGAATTTGAGGTCCTGGATCGGCACCTATACATTACGAACAGCCTCCAATGTGTGTTACACTGTACATTACTGTGTTTATTTGCAAATACTTTTGAAGTCATCGTTTGTATTGTGCACTTTTATCTACATGACTTCTAAGTTTATGTATAGCGATACTATACCACATGAGTCCATATTGGGGTATAGGGGGGGAAACAACTGAGCATCTGGTAACAAAAAAATTGCAAACAACATTCAGAAATTACATCGATTACCACAACAGGGAATCAAACCCAGGATCTTCTTGCTGTACTGGCACTCATAAAGACTTCTTATTATTTATATTATTATCATTCAGAGTGCACCGACGACATATGTTCTTCTAAATATACACTGTTTATTACAAAACCGGTTAATTACCTTTATGCCAATAGCAAACTGCCGCTGATGTGTGAGGAGATTGAGGAGTTTCTATGGCCTTAATATTTTGTCTTTGTTCTTAATTTTAACTCAAAATCAAAACATCTACAGTACAAAGTTTTTCTCATGAGTAAAACCTAATAAGTAAAATATCCTTACACTGACCCTAATACTGGTTGTAGATTAGATGACTCTGGCTAGTGGAAGTTGCACTTCTCCATGGTAATATCTGCTGTTTCAGACAGCATGAAAAAATGGATGGTCCGGGGTTGCTGTGGTGATCTTAAAAAGGTTTCATCCACCTCTCCATACCGCCACAAATTCCAAGTCCATGATCATCTTTTTGTATTGCTGACATTATCACAACGGAATTCTGAAAAACTCTAATCTCCATCTCTAGTTGTTGTATGGATCAGGATTAAGTTTAATTGCATACAAGCCTGAAGAACTATACATGGGGTGTGTACAGGCTGGAATGTAAACAGTGTGTCAACATGAAAATGGTTTGTCTGTCAAATGTCCAGAAATCCTCTGAGAAAGAAAGAAAGAGGGCAAATTATCATCATCAGCATTTAGATGTAAACATCTATATGTACACGTATAAATACTATACACCTGCAAATCTGAAAATAATAAGTCTTTCTGAACCCCGTTCTCTGCTCAACGTGTCGATGACGTTCTCAGAGCGATGGCTGTAAGGAATGCTTCCCATTGATTTAGTGTACAGCATAGATAATAGTAAACTGCTCACAAATATACCGTTTCTTTCCCTGCAGGGCTTACAGCCTCTGGGAGCTTTCCTTCTTCTACCTGTTCTGGCATGTTCTCTTTTACCTTTTGTAAAAAAGAGAATTGCTCCTCACGCAAGCATTCCAAATCCGAAAACAAATTTCAGGAAATTGCTACAACATGCACATTGAAACAGTGCCAGGTCACTTACCCTCCACCCAACCTCTTACTGTTCTGAGACATAACATTGTGTGTAATTAAAAAGCTTTAGCAAATCCTGTCACGGCTTTGTTCGACGAGTCAAATGTTTGCGCTTAACATTGTTTCTTTTTTTTCTCTTTTCTTTTTTCCCTTTGGCTAGTTAAATATTGACTTTAAGAATGGTGAAGGACTTAAATGCTGAGAAAAGGACTTTTACCGCTTTACTTGCTGAGTTGTCTATTGATACATCTGTTGACCTGTGGGAATAACATGGGAAGAAAGAACATTAAAAGGGAAAACTAGGAGAGAAAAAAATAGTGATGTCTTGGCAGTGAAAAGCTTAGACGCTATGTCTATTTGGGCTATTAGATGCTTAGATGCCTTGTTTGTTGCCAGCAATGCATCAATTGAATAGAAACCTACAATAAAAGAGACCAAAGACAGACAGTGGATTGATTAAATTTAGCAGGTGGGATGCAGACGATTATAAGATGTGGTAAATCATCTGATGTTAACTAGATCTGATTAAGCATCTGATTTAACAAATGTTAAAGTCAGCTGCTTTGATACTACAGAGACATGACAGGATGAACAAAGAGCCTGAGGGGATTCTTCCCGCTATTAGATTTTTAAATATTTGACACTGCTAGTTCTTTTTAAATGCAAACAACAGGAGCTAGAATATATTCCTTTGCAGACTCGTTACATAATTCATAAGTTGCCCCGTGCCTAAATCAATTTGTTTGGGCTCTGAATGTGCTAATGTGATCAGATGAAGCAAATGCAAAGCTCCTGCTGCTATTTCTGGTGCCCCGTGTGAGGAATAATCGGCCTGATATAGCGGAGCCGGCAAAGGTCTGCTGCTGATGACCCCGGCCCTACTGTGAATCTCTAGTTCTTTCCTTCTCTTTCACACTGTGCCTGATGAGCTGGACATTTTTAGACATCCTTTACTCATTTAAGACCCGCAGAGAACAGGGATGATACTGCTGCGTGTGGACATAAAGACCTAACGACCGCTACTAGGAATTTAGAATAGCTTCAAGAAGTACAGAGGCAAACAGAGACAAACCCAGCCAGCATCACTAAAGTGAGTGGAAAGCAGTAGTAGTCTCCCTAGACCAACCAGGAGGGTGTGTTCATGCCAGCATCCACAAGAACCGTTCAATTGTTTTGCTCATTCATTCATTCATTGTCTGTTTACCAGTTAGCTTTATCTTTGGATTTTACATTGGCTAAACAGTTGAAAATATCCTTAACAGGTTGCCAGTCCTTCACACATCATAAACATGCACCCAAAGAAAGCCCACACGGACGCAAGGTAAACGAGTAAATCCAGAAACAAATGACCAAGACACCACCCAGCCACCATTGGACTTGGTCTACGTATCTCTGCTTTATTGGCACTTGGCATTATTTGATAGACAAGTGAAGAAAAGAAAAGAAGTTTGACAATTGGTTCAAACTCAGCCGCTTTTTTTGTTAGCACAGCTGCTGTGACTCCACCTGGAGCCCGCGGCAGCAACACGGGTGCCTTGATTGTGCCATTCTTTAAGGTAATCCACTTTAACGAGGCATCGTGCCAAGCTGGCTGCCCAGAGTAGCTTTCATTTTGGTGTGATACCTTGCTGAAACAGAATCCACTAGAAGACTCCCTTGTAGTGTCTTTATGAGAGTGTGTTTCACACATTGTGGAATCTGTGCTTGGCTCAAATGTTGCTCAAACAAGAGGAGCCAGTGGAGTGTCACATTCCAAACAGGAGCAGTGTTCTTTTAAACTCGAGGCCTTGTAGGAAACTTTCTCTGATAAAAAAAGATCTTATCAGGTATATTACAAGGCTATACTAGGTGCGACTCCTGGACTGTGATGTGTTCTGCAAGCCCTCAGACTTGGTGTCCAGATTTACCATTAACGTCAGTAGACCTGCTGGCTTGGTACATACTCTAGGTTGTGGTTGCATTTTGTAACTGATCCCTTTAAAAGCCCGTTAGGATGCTATTCACTCCCTTAAGGCTAAAGAGCTTAGGTGTCCAGTTAAGCCTCTGGGGAATGACAATGACCCCTCTCCCCCTCCCCATCTTTGGCAGATCTGAGAAAAGTTTCAGTCCATTGCACTGGTCAGGCCGAAAGTATCCTAAAAGAAGCCTTATTAAAAACAGGTGGGAAGTAAACAAGATTCCCTGTGATAGACACACAGACAGACGGAGACAGACAGCAAAGAGACAGAACATACTGGCAGTTTGCCTCGATGACTGGAGTTGCTCACTATCTGCCAACCCCTCCGACCCCCCCTCCCTCCGCCAAAATCCCAACATCCAAGCCTGGCATTAGATTTTCTTCCCTGGCACCCAACCGAGTCTGGACTCACATGACAACTTTGACATCCACCCAAAGGAAAGCGCACTAGAGAGAAAGTGAGCCACCCCCGGCTCAGAGAGTAATGACGGCCACTCTACCCTTCTAATGGCACTGTTTGAAATTACTTCAATTGCATGCTTTATTCTCTACGGCTACAGGTCGGGATTGAATTTCCCGGCTGTATCACAATGTGCTGCGCTGGACAAAATTGAAAAGTGAGCGGAAGAGAGCGAGAGTCTATACATTTACCCCATGCCTGTAGCTTAATGGCACCATATGTTAGTGAGGAGAAGTGACAGGCAGAAGTGGTGTCTGAACCGGGGCCAATTTTCCTCTATAGGCACACTTCACTCAAATCTCTGGCAGACTTTATCCTGTCTGCTGCTTCAGCCTATCCCTGGCAGACCCAAACCAGTTACTGACTTTTTAAACACATAAATATCAGCTTCAGATTGGAAATGTTTCGAGGATTGAAGTTTGAGTCTCGAGTGCTCTTATATGAAACGTCACTATAATGTTCTTGCATGGCCGAGCTAGTAAGCTAGTTGATTTAAATCCGGTTGAGCGTGTGATCAGTATACAGTACACGACTCAAATCAAACAAAATCTAAAGATTATCACTGTTCTTCCCTTTTGCAAGGCCATTAACCCATGACTGCTTAGACAAAACACTGTGACATGCACTCTGTCAAGCAATCTCACTCGATTTGGTTATTAATTCATCATCCTACATCATGTATACCAACACATGTTGATCGTCCTTCCTGGTATGGATGGGATCTTGACATTGGCTGGAAAGGCATGGCCAAAACTTACTAACTTGACCCTTGCTATTGAGCAACTGTGGGACCACCTTAATTAGCATGTGTGCTCTATATTATCCCTATTTACAAGGACTGTATTGGGTCACTCCTAGACGGTCTGGCTGCTGACTGCGCTGTGCATGGAGGTGTCTTTAGATGTTGAGCTCAATGATAGACACGAGATATGAAAAGTTAGACTTTTATACTTGAGGAATGTCTGAAATCTTCTGGCAGTTTGTTCCGATGTAAACGATGAATGCTGCTGCAGTGTTAATTGGTGGTTATAATGATGTGACCTGACGGATAACAATACAACCAGTCTCAGCTCGTGAATTTAGTGCAAGGATTATTAATAATGCTGTATAGATTAAATAGAGCGGAAAATCTTTACTGCTTTATCTGCGATGATTTCAAATAAATATAAAAAAACATTTAGGTGCTGGATTCTTTTATTGTAGGGAACTAGTTTATCTGTTAGAACCAGTGAAACTGGACTCTTTCTGTCGCTCTTAATCGTGCCAAAATCGTCTGCTCATAAAAAAAACACTCAACGGCCTGTCAAACAATAGTGGGACATGCCTAGAATCGTGTCAAATGCTTGATTAGACACGATCCACTGTTCTTAAGTAACAAAAACAATACAACAGACATTGTGAAACGTCTAAACAAGAAAAACTTTAGATAACAGGAGGTACGTGAATCAGCATGAGACCAATCAAACCAGACAAATAAATAATTAAAAAGGAACAAAAATGACATTGAAAGACATTTTCAGCTAAATCCTTCATGACTGTGGCCAGCTGACTCTTTTGTGAGTGCAGATGTTTGGGCAGGGTGCCGAGGCTGGGTGTAGGCAGGCCCACAGAAACTATGTTGGCACTTGTCTTGGCTGCTCATTGTCTCAACCTGTGTGTATTGTAACCCCCCCCCCCTCCTTTCTTTTTCAACAGGTGATAACTACCCTGTGCAGTTCATTCCTTCTACAATGGCAGCTGCTGCAGCGTCAGGACTCAATCCTCTTCAACTCCAGGTATGTACATTTACAAAAGAATTCAGTGGCACTGGGCCAAGCCCTCGGCACTAGCGGCTACAAAACCAGCTGTATGCTAAGTAACGAGCGTGCACTAAATTACTTACACACTGGTCCACCCCTGCTTATTTAACACCTTCCATCTGTAGTTTATTAAGCTTTTACAGTAAACTTTCCAGACTCGTTTCCCCTTTAGGAAATTGAAGTTAAAATAAAATAAGCAAATTGTTGTGAGCTAAAAGTGGCATCACATTTGGATCAGGTTTATTTACATTTTCAGCATTTAGCAGACGCCTTTATCCAAAACAACTTACAAATACAGCCAAACACCATTTTGAGCAACTGATGGTTAAGGGTGTTGCTCAGAGGCCCGACAGTGGTCGTGGTGGTGGTGAAGCTTGAACCAGCGACCTTCTGATCGCCAGCCCTTAGTGCTTGATTATATACATACCAGGCATAAAATTATGACCACTAAATGGTGACGTGAATATTACTAATTTACTCTCACTCATGGCACTTGTTAGTGGGTGGGATTCATTACAGGGACAGTGTAGCCTAGTGGGTAGAACATTGGGCTGTGAACCCAAAGGTTGGGGGTTCAAATCCAGGCTCTGCTACACGGCCACTGCTCGGTCCTTGAGCAAGACCCTTAACCCTGTCTGCTCCAGGGGTGTCGTACGTTGGCTGACCCTGCGCTCTGACCCCCAACTTCCTGACCAGTTGGGATATGCGAAGAGAAACTTTTTATTGTACTGTACATCTGTATATGTATAATGACAAATAAAAGTTAAATTTAATTATGCAGCAAGTGAACATGTTGATTTTATAATGGATAAGAGTAAATAAGTGAGCGAGTTTGACGAGGACCTAATTGTGATGGCCAGAGCATCTCAAGAACTGCAGCTCTTGAGGGGTGTTCTCACGGTGAAGTGGTTTGTACCTATTAAAGTGGCCAGTAAATAGGCAAATGACAAGGTTCCTTCAAGTTCCTTAGTACATAAAAAAACAGTATGTAAACAAAAGTGAAAGGATGACACACAAGTTATTGCAAGTTGTTCTGTTAGCAAGCCAGAAGATGTTGATAGCAATTAGACATTAAGCTTTCTGATTGCTGGGGTTGTTACAAAACAAAGCTGAAATATGTTGCAAGGAGAAGCAAGAGGAGTGCGTCTCCTACCTTTTCTTCCAGCCGCTACGAGAGTACAATTTGTCCTTCGGAGCCTATCGCTCTCAGCGTTAATGAGGCTTGGCAAGTCGGAACAATACAAGCAGCTGGGCCTGGAAAGGCCTTTGCTAACACGCTGCTATGCGAAGAACAATAAAGTGCACGAAAGGTGTGGGATGAGTCTATTCATGTTGAAGTGCATGTGCGTGTCTCGGAGTGAACCGGCTGCTTAAGAGTACACATTCGAGATTAGATAAGGTTAGAAAAGAGTATATATCAGAATCATAAATACTTGATTGATCCACGAAGATAGAAAATGTGCAAACAAACTATTAATAATATTGCATAAATTAATAATGATTATTGTCTTGATGAACCATAGTGTCACCAATTAACAGAGGAATTATAGTTTAGAGCAGGGGTCTCGAACCCATCCTCAAAGGAATCTGGATTTCATACCAATTAGATCAGAACACACCTGAATTCACTAGTCTAGTTAGTTAGGCTCGACTAAATGGCTGATCATGTAACCTCCTGGTTTGCTGATTGAAATGAAGACGAACACCCACACTGGCCCTTTGGATCTGGTTTGATACCTGTGGTTTGGAGTTAAAATGGAGGTAAATATGACCGCAGTGGATTTTGATAAAAGAAGTCTTGCACTAAATGTGCTCCTATATCTCATCACTGTGTCATAAATTGGGTGGGAGGATTATTCATAATGACCTGCATCTTAGCATCTTCCTCTCCATTATGTATATTTGGCAGTATATTTGGCAGGATAAGTGTTTAAGTGGCTGGGGGTTGAGGGTTGATGGTGGGGGGGATTTTGTGCTTATTTTGCTATATGGGCTAGGGTCTGAGATGCCTATTTATAGTGGCCTGAGAGGTCAGCTAAAGGCTGTGATATTCATATATCCGCTTGCCTGATGATTTCCAGCCAGACATTCAGATAATAGATTTCACCTGGGAATAGAAAACGCTGGATTCACGACCCTGTCTGACCTTTAGACGGAAGACGAAACAAACAAAAAAGCATAGGTGCGCTCCTGATAATTGTCTGGAAAACACTGAGCCGTCTTGTTTACTGTTTCCCCTCGAGTGAAACGCTCAAACAATTATCTGAGTACACAAAGGCGACAACAAAGAGCGATTAAAGCATGATATCATTTACAGAGGTGGAGAGAGAAAATGCAATTCCTTCTTGTTATGGTGACAATATCGTTAGCGCTGCATGCTTTCTCTCAGCTGAATTTAGACTTGAGCGTTTGTGAGAAAACAGCCGGGTAGACTTGTTACATGTCACATGTCAGACATGGACAAAAGAGACAGACAAAACAGTCTTTTGAAAACTAGAACAACAGACAGACGCACTTAAAGGATGCGTGGGGTGGGGAGAGGAAATGCATCTTGTCCGACAGACAACAATAATTCATTCAGTTTAACACAGCTGGGTACTATTACTTACTAGCTTTTGTACTTAAACGGCTTATCTCAAATATTATTGCATTAAAATACAATCATGAATGTTTTAGAGTTTTTATTTAAATCTAACATTATTACCACCTTCCCAGTATTGCTGTTGGTTCACATTGTATTTCCCAAATAGCCATGTGTAGCACTGTGGATCATACCACATACATACCACAGCAATGTCCTTTGACCCAATCGCTGGTTTACCCCTGCTCTTTTCTCGAACCACTTTTGAAAGATACTGATCTAGGCATCACAATTTCTCAACTCATTTGCTTCTATCCAATCAACTTTAAGAACAAAATGTTTATTTGCTGCCTAATTATTCGCATTCACTCATGAAAAAAAAGATATTATGTTATTCTAATCATAATTGTATCCTTATATACTAGAACCAGTATCCCAATTCATTTTTTTACATAGTCTGTGTTCTGTATCACAATTCTTCAAAAAGAAAAGTTTTAAACACACCAGAAAACTCGAGTTCACTCCTTTTTGTACGTACGACAATACAAGTGTATTGTTCTATCTGTCAAAACATGTCAGAGTAAAGCTTGCCTGGTCTGGGGCACTGGTAATGAGGTGTAAGCATGTGTGTGTGTGTGTGTGTGTGTGTGTGTGTGTGTATGATTGTCAGTAATGCTGGTATCAGTGAGCATTCAGCCCACATGCATCAATGAACCATTTCGAGCGTGTGACCTCACCTGAGAGCACCCCACTTTTTTATGCCAGGGGACCCACCCACCACCCACCCACCCGTCACACCGCTGGTTCAATGCCTCAGTCTAATCAGAAAATCTCCGCTTTGGTTTGTGGCAAGGTATCATTTTCCACAATTTTCTCGACTTTGATTGTGGGGAATAGAATACAGGAACTTAAAGAAAAAAAACCTGATTGGATGGGAATTCTTTCTAACAATGCTGTGTTTAAAATGTGTTCAGTTGTGCAGAAAAAAGGGGCCAGCACTCTGCCAGTCTTAATGCCGTGAACGCTTCGACTCACAATTCTAGCATGTCATAACAGTAAGCGAGCCCGATATTAAGACCTCTCTATCGTACACTTGTCGTTTTACTATGCAAAATGTAACCTAACAAAAGCGTCTTGTTTTAAGGGGTGGAAATGAAAGCGCCCGGGTGGTCTGGGCATAATTGGCTTGTCAATACACTTCCTTTTGCCGGTCAAGCGCACACAAACAGGCTTACAAACCATGGTCACTGTCATCCCTCTGCAGCAAGTAATTTTACTCAGTGCTGTCCTGACAGATTGCTCCTCCATAAGTGACCGTTCCTCCAGGTCGACTGCCTCTCTTCATTAAGGCCTGCTCAGGGCTTCGGATGAGCCCAGTCCATGCGGTAAACAATGGATACATCTTAGAGCGCCGCTTCTTTATTAAAACGGACACCTTTCACCTCTGGGTGTATATTGTTCTCTGCACGTATGGCTGTATTGAGCCGACAAAAGGATTCTATTTTAGTTTTAGTCTCTTTGGATTGGCACTTAATTTGCCCGTGCACAATATCACCTTGCATCAATTGCTTAAGAGAAAAAAAAACAATTTCCTTAAAGCCATTCTCTTCCTAATTTATTGTTTTTGGCTGCTTTACTGAAGGCTGGAGATTCCAAATAAATCCAAAGTGAACTTTGTCGAAAAGCCTGTTTTTTTATCACTGGAAGCAGACCGGGTTTAAGCAGTTTTAAAGTAAGCATCATTGGATAAGGTGGAACATCTGTGTCCTTCTTGTAGCATATAACAGAGGGCAGGGGTATAAATGAGTCTACTGGCGTCCCTCCCAAATTCTATTTGCTCTCGAATTCTTAGATCCCTTACAAGTGGACAATTCCTGTTCAAATAATGCAGTTGGATGTTGTGAATACTATATCAACACTAACCTGGCGTAACATTTTGTTCACTGACAGATGAAGCGAATTATCTCTTCATCACGTAACCTGTTATTGGATGGGATATATTGGGCATAAGGTAAACCTCTTATCCTTAGAGTTGTTGGAAAAAGGAAAAAAAAGGAACAAGCTTAAGGATTAGAGTGAGTTCGACAAGGGCCAAAAATTTATTCAGTGAAGATTATTTATTCAGTGCAGTTTCCAAACTACGACTAAAAGTTTTAAAGCCATAGATGCTGCAATCACGGCAGAAGAAGCCAGACATTATCTGTTGTTTGGATGCCGATGTCTTTATGTTCCGGGCTTAAATAGAGAGCCTGGGCCAGCTGCCATGACCAACGAGTTGACTTTGAGCCCCAGAAATGAGGGTGAACAGCTGTTGGGTTATTGACAAGGAGACATGAAGTGAGGAGTCTTACGCTCCAGAGAGATCGCCAGAAGCAATGACTGCACTGTAGGCCCAGTGCTGTGACTGGCTGTAATGGGATGGAAACATGGGCATCTGGATGGATAGGGTTGTTGAAAAAAGGGACAGATGGACACATAGATTGAGGGGATTGAGTGTTAAAAAAGGTACAAAATATATATTTTTTAAATTTAATTTCAAACCTTAACAAAAATTCAGCAGATCCGAAATATAATCGGAAACAACAAAGATTAAAGAGTTGAGAGAAATTAAGAAGGGGGGGGATATATGAACAGGTCGTCCGCCAGCCGATGTAACAGATGCTGTGCCACGCAATGCACCAGAGCACGGCAGCTTACGACATCTGGGCCAGCCTAGGTCTGCCCCATCCTCTTCCTGCCCTCGGCACCAAGCCTAGACAAGCCTTTTGGCAAATTAGAACCGAGTCCCTGCCACCCCGATGCTGGCAAAACTGGCATACAGTTATAACTCGGGCTTTAGCTTTTACTAGTGTTTTACTGTACTGATATCATAATACAAGAAATGATTTCTGGGATTCTGACATTTTTAGATCAGAGTTATATCCAGAGTATTATTCTGAGTAATATTCAGAGTAATGTCTAGAGTAATTTCCAGAGTAATATCCAGATTAATATCCAGAGTAAGCACGGTGTGCAGCATGGACAGCAGCTAGACCTGCTGGGAGTGACTCGATAACATACTGGTAGGTTATAACTGGTATTTTGAACCATGTTGACTCCAATGTACCCCACAGGTGCTGAATGGGGGTGTAAGAGAGGATGTAGAGAGCAAACACAACAATCTAGGTGGTCCCACAGAAGCTCGATTGCGTTTAAGTCTAGGGAATTAATGAATCATGGCAGTGCTTGGAAGTCTTAGTCATGTACTAGTACAAATCAATGAGGGACACTTGTGATATTTTATTGGTGAAATTAAAGGTAGTTTTATAACAATAATAAATATTTTGCTGGTAACTTAGCATGGCAGAATGTAGCACAAAAGATATGGGTCATATTGCTGTCTCTATTGCCTGTTTGGAAAAGGATATGTTAATTACTCGAACTGATGTGAGTGTTTAGAGAGTTAGTAGAGTTAAATGACCTGTAATAGACTGTCAGTCCATTACATTGGCATGATGCTGTCATGCTTCATATCCAGATTTCTAAGAAAACAGCTTGACTACAAAATCCGGCCCTGAATATTGGTTCACATTCCACAAACTACCACAAAGAAAAACATTATTCTGCACTTTCATGTTGTAATTATTCCCCGTACATGAGCACATAACTAAAAGGTTTGCAAAACTCTTTTTGCTTTCTTGTTTCAAAAAAACAAAACATTGGATTACAGTAAAGTGGTGCTCTAGCAGTGTGGGATTGGTAGAGGGCGGTGGCGTGTGTAATCTATGGATAATGTTGTAGCGGGCAGTCAGTGCAGCTGTTCGTTTAACCCCTTTCCTCTCTAGAGGGGTTGCTTTTAATTACCAGAGGCTAACGGGCTGACCTTGGGCCATGGGCGATCCATGGTCAGGGAGATGGATTCATCTCACCAGGGAGTGTGTGAGCGAGCCGGTGGAGAAAGAAGGCATGCACGGACGTGTGTGTGTGTGTGTGTGTGTGTGTGTGTGTGTGTGCTGAGGTGTGAGGACGGCAGAAGAGGTGAGCGAACTGAAAAGCCGTGTTTCCTGAAAGAGTTCCACTTTCTGTCTAAATAAGCTGTAGGGCCGAGAGTCATTTAATGCTCAAGTGGACAAAGGTATTACCTGAGGCAGTGAGGGGGATCAGGGTTTTTCCCAAACACCTTACTCAGCATCTTCTGGTCAGCTCAGCCCCCTGTTTCCTCCTGTGCTGGATGACGATACTGTAGATGTAGCAGTGAGTGGAACAATTGCATCAATTGGTACCTTTTTAGGGATTTAACATAGATAAAAATGTAGGATTTTACTCTTTGTCCAATGGACATAATCCTGCCTGCGTGGTGGGTAGCACTGGTGTCCTTTGGAAATGCAGAAGTCCCGGAGACAACTCCCTTTGTTGATGTTGCATTTTCTGGTTTCTTCTCACAGTCATGTTACTCAGAGATGCTACCCCCCCCCCCCCCCCCCCCCCCCCCCC
>JAOTRQ010000003.1:324593-339686 GCA_028565875.1 Hoplisoma paleatum | reverse complement strand
TGCTAACCCCCCCCCCCCTCCCAGGTAGACATGTAAGTGCCCTGTGATAACCTGGTGACTCTTGTCTTTTCCCCAGTGAATTAGACCCAGTGTTTATATCTTAAAACACACAAGTAATAATCAGATATATCGATGCTAACTTGAGTGAGGATAGAACTGATTCTAAGTTTTTGCACTGCCAGTTTTTAGCACTGTGCCAAAGCATTTCTCTTCTGACCATTAACTTTGATCATGACCCTTATTAGCATCTGCTCCTGCCTGAGACCTAATCCCTCTACATAAACTACATGAGTTGTAGGATGCTGATCAAAACCCTATTAAGCTTGATTCCTCTATGTAACACACACATAGTTTTTACTATCTGCCCCATCTGATAGTTTGATGTGTATACATGCTTACAGCGACCAGGCATAATATATAAGGCATAATTGCAGCTCTTGTGGGGTCAAGACTGTCGCAGTGGTCAGAATCTATTAAAAGTTGATCGTGGTTTATTGATGCATGTAGGGAGTGATGGTTGGCCTGTGTAGCTTTGATCCAACAGAGATATCAATGCTGGTTCAGATAGGTACTGATAGGTAGGTGACAGATTACAAAGAATATCTCAGCTGCAGGGGTGTTTTGTGGCAGTAAAAGGGAACCAACAATACATAACAAAAGGTGGTCATAATGTTGTGCTTGATTAGTGTAAAGCTAATTTCCACAAGATTGGCATTAAAGTGCTACCTTGTCCTAAAGGTTCTAAATTGTAAATCTTTCAAACTAGGCACCTCTTGTCAAGAAATTCTAAATTATCATATTTTTGTAACATTTTTATTGTATTAGTGTTAAAAATTTGATCATTTATATAATTATGTTAGCTTAATGTAGCTTAATATATGCAGTTCTACTGGATTGTGGAACATGGAATGTTTTCTTTACATCCTTGTTGAAATTAAATACTTTAAAACTGATGTCGAGTTTCAATCTAACGCTGCATCTAGAACCACAAAGTTATTTTTTTCATATATGTAATGTTGTGCGTGCTGTCCATGTGATGCCTTTTGTTGCAGTTAAAAACAAACAAGACACTTTATATCTAAAGATTAACATCGGACACAAAGAGCTTTGTCTGGGCTTAGATCTATTTAACAGAGTAGATAAGGTCGGGCAATACTAACGCTAATGCCAGGGACACTTAGTCCAGTTTAGACAAATATAGGCCTTATGTAGGAACGATAGTCACAAGAGGAAGATTTATAATGAGCATAGTAAAAACAAGACATGACTCTACATTGTTTTTTAATTATTTACGCAAGTCAGACAACAATGGGAAGTTATACCTGACGTGCCGAGGTCGTCCAGGCCATGGGTCCGACCCCTACGCCTCACTTTCTCTTTGTCAAGAGCTCATTTACACATTTACCTGTCTGCTGATCAATACTAGCCTGTGGGCTAACAGAAGTGTATCATGGATTCTCTCTCACTGGAGAACATGAAACAAAGCCGGATTATTAACAACCTTACATGAATTATACAAGCCATAAACAAGCTTTTTTTATATACACGTGCAAACTAACAATTAACCAAGACCCTGTATTACACAGTAGGGAACTTGAAATCAATACAAAATAGCATTTCATGTTATATTTACGGTAACTACTTGTCTTTTGTTCTATTTAGCTATTATTAGCTGTCAAAGCAAGTAATCACAAAGCAAACCCTGAGATACTGCACGAAAAGCGCTAAGCTAAGCTTGTTTGTACTTTGTGTGTGATCCTGTTATGCTAGCCAAAATGACTTAATTCTGCTTCAATCTGTTCAATGAACACTAAGATATGTGTCAGGCATTGTTTTCAATTCTTCTTTCTTTATTTCATTCTATTTTTTACGATAAGTGCTGCTGCTAGTTTTCTTTCCAGCCCAGTACTTACTGCTGTGTGATTAAAATAAAATTTCTCCTAATGGAATACGACATGAAATAAGCCTAGATTAAATATGAAATTCTCATACGCACATTTCCACAACCACACCAAGTCTTAATTAATGTTTTTAACAGTCCATAAGCTGCCTGCTTCATTTGTAGCAGACTGAAACATTGCCAGTGCCAGTCTAGAACTCAGTGCCAATCATAATATACTCTATATACTCTTTGTCTGGATTCCTGGCCTAATAAGTGAGCTAATATCATGTGTCATGGAAACACCCGTACTCAGTTTGGATCATTTTGGGTGTCGGTGCGCGTGCTGTTTGGTAAAACTGTGGCTCAGGTGTCTCAGTCGAGACCAGACAGAGCTTTATGGAGAAAGTGAGACAGGGAACGGGGAAATCGGACCTCATGACAGGCTTTTCTTCAGTCTGTAAGCTGTGTCTGATGAGTGGAATAAACGGAGCGAAACAATCTTCTCTGAGTTTTGTACACTAGCTTTTGCCTTGTAGTTAAAAAATATTTCAAATGTTCACTGGATTCCATCTGTGGTCTTGATATGCCTGATGATTTTCTGAGCCAGGATGGAAAAAGGAAAGAATAAGACATAAAACAAAGGGAAATATAGAAAGTGTTGAGAGAAGCAGTATTAAATCCTGGATGGCTCCGGACATTAACGCCTTGATGGCTTTTTTATTTTTTGCTCCCTTTTTGCAGCAACTGTATGCTGCCCAGCTGGCCAACATGCAGCTCTCGCCAGGAGCCAAGATGGTGCCTCTGCCACAGCCGCCCAACTCTACTGGGCACCTTTCACCTGGCCCTAAGAGCGAGAAGAGATCCGCTAGCCCCCTCGGTCAGATTAAGGTACAGCCTTATTTGTCCAGCAGTGTTTTGTCCAGTGTCCCTACAGCTAGTGTGGACGGTGTGTTGACGTGGTTGTGGATTACAAGAAGTGTATCCAGTCTGTCAGTGCTTCATTTTGTGTCTTGTCATGCATCCTTAACCGTTCGAGGCAGATAAAATGGTTGGTTGTTATGGTTGCGGTCCTGGAGTAGCAATCAGTAGGCTGGTAGGATCCTACTGTTGGGCCAATGAGGTGTATTGTATTGTATTTAAGGATCTGCAGTGCAGTGGTCAAGGTACAGGACTAATACCTGATACTGTTACCTCCGTTACTGCATTTACAATAGGTTACTGATCATGTGTTGGATCGGGAGTCATAATCACACATTCATAATCAGGGCGGGGGTCAGCATCATCATCATCAGGAAGCTTAGTAAAATTGGAATACTGGGGAAATCCTGTTTGGCTTAGTGGTTAAGATACTAAGATAGGGATCAAAAGGTCACCAGTTCAAGCCCCACTACCAGCAAATTGCCACTGTTTGGCCCCTGAGCAGGACCCTAAACTTTTAATTACAAAAATTCTGTTCTGTTATAATTGTAAGTTGTTTTAAATAAAGGTGACTGTAAAATGTTTCTACTGTATGTAAGTTTCTGGTAACGTTTCTTTTGTAAATACAATTCTTTTCATCAAGTCCAACTATTTACATAAACGATGCTTAATTCTAAATAGAAAATATATATAATAATACTTAAATTCTAAAATAATTTATGTAACACTGCCAATTGATTTGATAAAGGGTGAAGTGAAAAGTTTCAAAAATGTAGGTGGTTCAAGCATTTCTTGAGACGATGTATTCAATGCTACATTGGCATTAGCTTCGTACTTGGTATCATGCCACCTCTCTTTCCACAGAAGCCATTAATCTGGGCTGGCTTTTACAAGGTCTTCGCTCCCTCATGCAGAACTCTGTGGACAGGGTTGCCATAGCTCTGTGTGCATCCAGAGAATCATTTTTAGGTACTCGTGGTCTCAGCTTACAAAAGTTGGCTCACCAATTGTTGCTTGGTCCAAAACAAACCGGATTACATCAGGAACATAAAATATATATTGATTGATAATTAATAGGTAGATGTAAATCTGTGAGGTTAGAGAATTTGTGACTCTTTTGGTGCGTTTTCTCCGGTCTCGACACTGTACTACACGGTGGGAGCCCACCCAGATTTTGCTTTGACTAGATGCCATATAAATCATCCTTCTTTTTCTGTCTCTCTGTCTGTGGCTTTAATTTAAAACATACGTGCGTTTGGCAAAGTTTTGCTGAGTATCACAATAGAGCAGTGGATAATTCAGCAGTGGGAGCGGTATTGTGGGATCCTTTACAGATGATGTGGATAATACTGGCATTACCAAGGTTCTGGAACATTTGCCCGACGAGAAGACGACACACCAACAAGATGAGCATCAATTAAAGATTCATGATGCTCAACATATAGTTTTTATTTAGTTACCGACCAATTATTAACTCCTAATCCCAGTCAGAATTACTGTGGTTATTGAAGGCTATCGGAGCTTTTCGATGGGTGGCAACCTAGATTGGGCACTGATGGGACTGCATACTTTAAATTATTATTATTTTTTTTCCCAAGAAGGATGGGCCCTGTTGAGTCTGGTTCCTCTCTAGGAATTCTCCTTGACAGGGGGTTTCTGTTCATCCTGCATTTGGTAAAGTTGCTTTGAGACAATGTCTATTGGAAAAAGCGCTATATAAATAAAGTTGACTTGACTTGACTTTTGATTGTGGGAGTAAAGTGTTTTGAAGAGCTCTGCCGCCTGATTTCTTGGGTCTAGATATTGCTGGTGACATAAACCGTGTAGTGTTTGTAATTATGACATTGATCAACTGTTCAGGATGGGTTTTGCTCTGTTAGCTCCATATGTATTATGATGTGGTTAATTGACTGGCAATCTGGCTAGTTTGTCTGCTGAGATTATAAACTGCCTGTAACAGACTGTTTGTGCCAGACAGATTTCCAAACAGCTTAAGGCAGGATTCATGTAGTTGATTTGTTTAGATGGTAGCAATATCTACAAGCTAGGGAATAAAAAAAACTCCAATCAACTCCAGTGTCGCATCCAAGACGGATGAAATTATACTGCACTCCTTTTACTAGTGCACGATGACTAGGTATAAATACTTAGATGAAATAACTGAATTGGAGAACATTTATTGAAGTAATGATGTTCAACACCTCATTTTCTGTTTCGACAGGAGGAAGGAACGCAGCCTTTGAACCTCTCCGCCAGGCCCAAGACGGCTGAGCCGGTGAAATCCCCCATGTCGCCCACACATAGCCTGTTTCCAGGAAGCAAGAGTAGCCCAACCAGCCTGACAAGGAGCAGAGGCATCCCCAGCCCCCTCGAAAGTCTGGGCAGAGGGTCTTCCCTAGGTATGCTTTTTTTTAGCAGACATTGATCAAATATAACATCATTTTATCTTGTTTCAAGTTTGAGGTATATATATATATATATATATATATATATATATATATACACCAAGAAATAATCTGTTATTCCGTGGTCATAATGTTATGCAATATCATTGTGTATGTATATGAAAGAAATGTTGTTTATTTATATTTCTACATCCTTTACTGGTCTCACACCCTGAAAATCATTCATCTCGGTGCACGTGGAACTGTTTACACAACCACATCCCTTAATCTCTCTCAAACCTCACCATTGCAGCCACCCCAGTGCAGTGGATGCCACCATTGCCGATTTGTTTTCAAAGCTCTTGCTTCACCTCTCATATAAGCCTGTTTTCCCCCGGAAGTTTCCTGTTAACTCACTGTTTCTAAAAGCAGCCTTTCATTAAACCGAGACCACTTCGTCGAGTAGATTCATTTCCCTTCTTTTTTTGGAACCTCTCTAAATCCAGACGTTTGTTTTTCCTCTGTTTCCTCTGTTATTTTTTTTCACCTGCTTTGATGCGTTAATTACAGAAAGGCATCAGACATCAAGGTTGCTGCCTTATTTTTCCATGTGAAGGGTTGCCACACTTACAGTAAAAGCTGTGGTGGGTGTACAAAAAAAGAAAAACAAGCTGATAAACAGACCTCCCATAGTGTGTCTTTCTCAAAACAGGCCCTTGGATAAATTTTACGTTTGTGACATTGTTTGTCTAGACATCCTGTCTAACCTGAACTCTACGGCGCTGTTCGGAGACCAGGACGCGGTAATGAAGGCCATTCAGGAGGCCAGGAAAATGAGAGAGCAGATCCAGCGTGAACAGTTACAGCACCATCATCAGGGCATGGAGGCCAAGCTCTCGGCTCTGACGGGCCTGGGTCTAAACAACTGCAGGACTGACAAGGTGAGCGTCTTTTCTGTTATGTTGTTCTTTTTCCTATTGATGAATTATTTTATGATTCCTGAACAAAAAGATCATAACATTAATGCAAGCATTTACAGTGCACTGTGAATGTTAAAAACACACTGATCTAGGTCCGGGGGAGCGCTATTAATTGACATAGATATGAGCACAGCTTACGGTGTGTGTTATTGCCATTGGCATGGTCGATCACACACACATGCTTTTGCGTGTGGACTTGTTTGTCAGCGAGGGCTATCAGGGGTCCACCGGTGCAGCCCTGAGTGGGTTCAGACCCGGCAGTCTCGGCCCAATTAAATGCAGCAGGCCTCTGGTGTGGGACAGGCCAGCTTTGTGCAGGGACTCCCAGGGAATCCTTTTAAAAATATCTTCAATCGATGAGTCAATCAAGAGTAAAAAAAAACGCTACAGACTGATTGATGCTGCGTTGCCAATTGGCTGCAAAAAGCAGTCGCTAACTGGGAGTGGAGAGTCATTAATATTTTAGAACCTGATTACTTTTAACTTTAAGTAGGTCAAAGTATATGGAAAAAAGCTGGGGAGCTATTTTTTAAAACAATCTAGGAAGTAATGTCACCAGTGTGGGTGGCGGAGCATTAAGTGGAGACTAATGTGGGTCCAATCCGGGCAAGACGTCTATTCTTAATCCAAGATTAAACAATATTTGGATGAATAAAGCCTTAAACTAATAATGCTTTGTTTAGACATGTGGCTATAATATTTTTCACAGTTGCTTTTAGGTAATTCCCAGGACTGAGAATGTCGTTTGTTCTGTTGTTGTTATTTTCTTGGGAACAGTTTTCAGGTTCCTCTTTCCACGACAGCATAAAAGGAACCAAAATCTTTTTTTCTTCTTCTTTTATAACCATAATATGTTTTAAACAGAACACATTATCATGGCAGATTTTCTAAACAGGTACTTAGTCTTTTAAAATGTCTACGATTCTGGATCTTTATTTTGCTTGCTTTAGAGTTGGATAGAATTTGTAAGTGAATAATCACCTGTGCCTCTAACACTTCTTTCTTTTTCTCGACACACCCTTTTCACCTTTCCTAACCAGCCAGCTATTTTCCCAGCGTTTTAAAATCGGGGGTTAGCTCATGAGCACCCAGACTGAGGAATATGCCGCTACATGACATGATTGCTATGCTCCTAACAATAGCTGAAAAGACACGTTTGTCAACAGGCGGTACACACCTGCCCGTATTGTTCCTGACAGGTCGAGCTTGGCACTTTTTCTGATCCTTTTTTTTGTGACTTTGTTTTCTGAGCTAGTGCATCTTTTCACCCGTGAAGCTCAGTGTTTTTTCAAGCTAGCGCAGAAAGATCTCGTTTCTTTTGACTTCTCTTATCTGCCCTGAAGTCATCTTTTAGGTCTCGGTGCACTAGAAAAGATATTAAGATAACAGCTCGGTGTATTTTCATTGGGGAATGTTTTAAGATTGTATGGCACATTCCAGCATGTCCAATGAAATAATAGACACAAGAAATATCTAAAGAACTAGTTACTGAGGACATCATCAAGACTAAGGGACTGTCTGAAATTAGTCTGCTTATTTGCTGCCTACCAAGTTTATACCTAGTAAGCTGTAGACAGAATTCCAATAAGACGTCGGCCTTGATAGCGTTTTTTAGACACAATTAGCCTAAGACCATTCAAACTAATTGGCTGGGGTGGCAGAACCTGCTAGCATGCCAGCTAAGGGTTAGGATTATATTTGCATGAACTTAATGTACATGCATTTATTAATATATAAATAAAATCCGTAACCAGAAGAGAACACTTTTCTTGTTACATTACAGATGGAGGGATGAAGGCCTCTAGTTAAAAGCCTTTTCTTTGCTCTGTTTCAGAATATTAATATTTTAGCAGACCACCTTACCTGACATAAATACTGGATGCTGCTTTAATAGCTCCCTCCTAGTCGACTGTTTGGAAGTTTATCATGGTGAAAGCTTGCCTGAATGATTTTGGGAAGGTAAGGTAAATGGGATTAAGGAGAGGTTAAAATCATCTACCGAGGCTGTAGGAGGGGGATATTAAATATTGATTTATCCTAGTGTAATGACCGAGCCACAGAGTGGGGCTAAGTGCTGCTTACGGACGGATCAATTCATCTTTTAATACAAAGTGTGTCTGAAGACCACAATACGGCGGTCTCTGCCTCTATGTCAGTCTTCTGTCCTCTATACGGATCCTGTCTCAGTCCTTACAGGACCTTGATCATTTTTATACTTCACCATTTGTCTTTTTCAGTGTCTCCTTTTAAATTGGAAGAATCGGTGCATTTATAACTCCTGTCCTCTAGGTACTCAAGTACAATATTAATGCTCTAGTCAACTATTGTATAAGTATCAGAACATGTGACCTTAATCCAAATGTTCCATTCCAATCCACATTTCTTATCACTTGGAACTTTACATTCATTGATATTCCACAGCTGACGAGTTAGTATCTGCCAACCTTAGCAGTTCAAGGTGCCAGATGCTGAGAAACTAAAACTTATTCTTCTGCTGTATTAGAAAAGCTAAGCTTTTATGAACCTCTACACAATGTAGATTTTCTTTAAATCTTTAATAACGTTTGTTATCATCCGTTAAGACAAGTTTTGTTTTTCTATTATTTATTCTTTTTATTCGTGCTTTTAGGCAAGAAAGAGTTGAATTGGAAAGGATTTTAGAATGAATCTTGGTGATCTTGTCCTGATGCCCAGACAACAGGCTTAAAGCGTTTCCAAAACTGTACCTCTTGGGGGGTGTTCCGGGTCTGTAGTAATCAGTATATATCAAGATGGGTGCAATGAAGGAATGCCAAAGCTCACTGATGCATGACGGGAGAGAAGAGATCTAACGGACAGACTCACGTTGCTCCTGATAGGAAGGACTAATCAAATATTAGGAATGGGTCATTTTATTATTATTTTCTTTCCATTTCAGTATTAGAACATGTGACCTTATTCCAAATGTTTCATTCCAATCTACATTTCTTATCACTTGGAACTTTACATCCATTGATAATCCACTGCTGACGAGTCAGTATCTGCCAACCTTAGCAGTTCAAGGTGCCAGATGCTGAGAAACTAAAACATATTCTTCTGCTGACTCTTTCTAAACTGTAGTCAGAAAGGTGAAAGGCCAGTGTATTAACCTATTGAGTGCCTGCTGCATCCACCACTCCCTCTCTGCATTATTGATGAGCAGAGCAAGAAGTCTGGAACAGTTAAATGGAGATTTTTCTATCCCCATTGAAATCACCTCTATCTACCTTTTGGTTGCAGAAAACCAACGTTCACTGCATTTTCCTCTCTGTGTGTATGTTGGTGTCCTATTAAGTCGGACCCTCACAAAGGCCAGACGTGTAATTTTGTCTGCTGGAACTAATTTTCTGCTCCTTTTTTTGCTGTTGAGTTTTAAAAATCTCTAGCCAAGGCTTTTTGCTGGATAAGTGAGTCACGCCATACAAGGGTTTGGCTACCCAACATTTCCAAATTTTGATTATATTCAGACCTCAGCCAGTAAGTGCCTTCTCTGAATACTGCTAGATTTTTGCTTTCCGTTTGACAGGCCCACCTCCGGTCCTTTAACAGATGAAGTCTGGATAGATTCTTGTTTTAGTGGGTAGAGCCACTGGATTTGACCTTCCAGTTAATTACCAGATTATTTAACTATTAAACTTGCCAAGCAAGGTTTGTTACTGTCAGGTGTTCATGTTAGATAGTAGTAGAACCATAAGTCCAACTTTGAGAGATCTTTGAGAGCTTGGACAATGTCCTCAAAACAAAGAGATGGCCATGAATCAAACAAACTCATAGAAGTTGGAAGATCTCATCTTTTAAAACTTTTTTTTTATTCTTTGTTGATGAAGATGGCCCAATGGAACCAAAATACGTTGACCGTGGAATCTGCTGTTCTCAGTAGGAAACAATCAGAAAAGTAAAAGCTGATGTGGGCATCATGCCATGGTTTGGGGTTTTCGCTCGTTCTGTCTACCGGGCCAGTACAGTTTAGAGTAGGAATCATTTCTTCTCTTTTGAGTCCCTGGCTCGCAGGATAAAGAACCTGAGTCTTTTTTTTTGTTTCTCTAGAACTAAAGGGCCAATTTTTTATTTTTTGTAAAAGACCCAGAGACCGCATGAAAGAGACTGGAAGCTTTACCACACAAGCACATGTGCTTAAGGGTAGATGAAATGAGAGCGACTACTGCAAAGCTGCACAGTTATAAATAACATTGTGATTGGTTACAAGGGATGAAAAACAGATGAGAGGGAAAAGGATGGTAAGACTAGTCTACGTTGCTACAGCAAACCCGAACGGGACCACCAAGCCTTTGAAAAAATTCTGAAATCAACAATTTGCTGCATGCGTTCTGACTACGATCCTTTACCCCGGCCATTATAAAGCTGTCCATTATTTACCGTTGTGCTTGTGAAGCTTTCAACTAGTGGTTGATGTAATAATACGGCATTCTTTGCTTTCAACAGGACGCAAGAAACATGACATGAATAGATACACACCAAGCTATTACGACTTAATCGTATGTGTGTTTTTATTCTATTTGTCAAGATCTTCGAACACCTCACCAATAATAAAATCAAATTATTAATTTTGCTTCTTTACATTTTGGAGTACATTTAAAATGCCTGGAGGAACCGAAGTGCATATTTTCAATGATTTATATTATCTCTTGGTAAGAGATGAGGGTTGCCGATGTCCATGGTGACCCGAGGCGAGGCCCGGAATCACTTAACAATATCTTGAGTTGGGACTTGCACCGATGGAGAAAAGACGTCCAGACGACCAGAGCCAGGCCCTATTTATACTGGAAAGCAGATCACATTCATGAGTCAAGGCTAGCCACCGGTACAACTCAACTTCTCCGGCGCATGTTCCGCGGTCGGAGCTGATTAAAGCTCTTGCTACGGTGATGACACAGTGCTCCTGGCATCTTGCCAGACGTGTAGATGATCCAACTGCCTTTTTTTTTACCGCTGACGTTTTATTGTTGAAAAATAAAATGAGTTCGAGAGGTGGAGATTATTGCGGGTGTCTTTCTTACTTGTTTCCACTTCAGCCCGGACTACGCAGCTTTAATTTTAGACGCGTAGCCGCAGGGCGAACGCATTTGAGGGGAAGACGCCAGCCGTGTGCCAGAAAGGTCGTGGTTAAAAAGGGAGGGGCGCTAAGCCTACCACAATGTCTTTTTCTCATTTTTTTAATCTAAATTTTTTTCTGTTATTTTTTTAATTTTTTTAAATGTAGTGTAGTTCCAGTCATCCTGCGGGATGTAATGCAAATGATAAATATTCTTTATGGTTACAGAGCGCATTTGGAGTGCCTGGGTGGACATCCCACGATACTGCTCATCCTTTATTGCACTTGTGTGGTGTGTGGAGTGATCAGTAAAAATTTAATGACACCATAAAATAATAAAAATGCTATTAATTTATCACGCGCTTGATGCAACCGCTTGTAAAGTCAGGATCGTTTGAGAGGTTTTTCTCTTTAAACAAAAAGCTGACCGTGGAACAAATCACCTCTGCGACTAATGCTGTGACATAAATTATACTAGATATTGCCAATAAGTATATAAAACTAAGTGTTTAAAATTTAAATGCAGTAATTATACACATCCATGTATCGATGTATATACTCATTTAGCTACCTACAGATCTAGCCATTAATTATTATATCGATCTGAATATTCATCCTTCTAAGAAGTATACAAAACTTATATATGAATATTTGCAATTTGCTTACATTCAGTATAAATGTTCTAAAACAATCATTGTTTTTAAATTTGGCGCCAATTCTTTGGTCTTTAGTCACAGAAGCTTTTTTCCTCTGGTTAATTAGGGTTAAAATACTGAGGTGTGGAAATAAAGACAGACTCCCTCTCATGCACAATTGCTCCCTGTTGACTTATTCTTTAATTATGTCTCAGAAGCTACACCATGAGGAAACTTTCCATCCCCGCCGGTTATTAATGAAACTCCGTGATGGATTAGCTCTTTTTTCTTTTTCCCCATCTCAAGTCCTACAAGATGCTTAATGATCATGAGTTTATAAAAGGCCTTGATTGATCAGAGAGGGCAGTTGAGCACGAGGAAGGGAAGAAGCGGCTAATTTATTACGCGTACCCCTTCCACCCCCTCCACCACCCATCCCGTCGTCGGCGAACCTCTTCCCGTGCCGGAACGTCCGCAGTGCATCAACCCGTTCCTCGTCCGACTGATCGCGCATCCGTCAATTTGTCATCGGGGGCCGTGTGCTCTTTTCATTAAGCGCAATAATGTGGCCCGGTGATGAATACAGTGGCGTAGGAGGCTTCACGCTGAGCGAGGCTGCTATATCTTATGTTCACAAAGCGGCCCAGTCCCAGCAGGAAGCGTCTGCATACATCATAATTAGAAAACACTTAAAGTAAGCAAAGCACAGTCAAGACAGGCAGTTGTTAATGACAGCTCATGAGCAGGTAGTGGTTAATTGTACATCCAAATCACTCAGATGGCCATAAATAATGATTGTTCCTTCAAGCGTGATGGAAAATTGCTATAGTCTGTCACTGATTCACACTTTCTTATTTGAGTAATGTTTTTGGATTAAATAAAAGGGGAAAAAAGTCTCGGAGAAGCAGGATTGTGCTGATGGCTGAAGAGTTTAATTGAAGTAGCAGGCCTTCGTCTGCAAGCACTCTGTATCTGTCTAATATCCATCGTTGTAAAAGTCCTGCTGTGTTGATACTGGGCCTGGCATATTTATGATATCTCCATATTTTGTATATTTTCATACTCATCAAACCATTCACTGACTATTCATGACATTGGAGGAAGCTGTTTTAAAATAAAAAACAGCCCCCTCCCCCTACATATTTCAGATTGCATCTATCTATCCAACCATCCATCCATCCATATACTTATCAATGTATCTGTCCGTCCATCTATCAACCAATCTATCAATAAATTCATCTACATATGTATCCATCCATCCATCTATTTATGTATCCATCCATCCAGCCATCTATTCACCCATCCATCAATCAATTCATCTACTTATGTATCCATCCATCTACCACCCATCCATCTACTTATCTGTTTATCTGTTCGTCCATCCATCTATCAATCAATTCATCTACATATGTATAATTCATCTATATATCAACTTACTTGTCCATCCATCCATCCATCAATCGATTAATCTACTTATGTATCCATCCAGCCACCCATTCATCCATCTACTTATATATCCATCCATCCATCTACTTATCTGTTTATCTGTTTGTTTATCCATCTATCAATCAATTAATCTACATATGTATAATTCATCTATCCACTTACTTGTCCATCCATCCATCCATCAATCGATTAATCTACTTATGTATCCATTCATCCACCTATTCATCCATGCATCCACGCACTTATCTATCAAGTCATCCATCCATATGCTTTTTATGGAGTAGTTTAATAATACACGCAGGTGAAAGTCTGGTCAGGCTAAATATTTGTATAATAAGGTAAAGAACAACAGGATCGGATAACACAGCTTGGTCGTATTTCTTTCCAAAACACCTCAGTGCTCCATTAAAATCATAAGTGTGTTTAAAATAGAAGATGTTGTAACGTTTATCCTATTTACCCACAACTGCAAATGTTGACATTTCAAGCAGAGTTAATAATCGTCTGTTGTGTAAAGAACAATCCCGCTACATCTGTTCCCTGCTGGGTAGGTGTAAACATAAAAATGAACAATGCACTCGAATGGTGCCGACTGAAAGATTAATGCGAGCAACAGTGTCTGTTACTCGCCGTGCAACCGGGGAGCTGTTAGCGTCGCGTCACCTGCGTCTGTTCATACCATGTGTGCCAGGTGTTCTCATGAGAGAGGACATCAGCGATGGTGAGAAGAAGAAGAAAAAAAAGCTCAGAATGGCACCCTTTGTTTGCCAAGTGGTTACCTCACTTGGAGTAAAACAAAAGCTCAGACTGAATTATTACATTTACTCCCAGTGCTATCAGAGAGGAGGAAATTATTTGTCATGCAGAGTCAAAGCATCCATCAAGTCTTCAGGTTTTTCAAAAATAAAAAAGTAAATGCTCTTTTAATGTCCCAGCAGCACTCACAGGCAGAACTAGGTCATTTCACAATGGGCCTGAACAGCGGTCGGCCCTCTTCCTTTGCATAATACATTAGGCGTAATGTGCGGCTACTATTCAGTCGGGGCCCCCGTAAAACAGTTTTTTTTTTATTCTTTCAGCATGCGCGGACATGACATTTAATATTGTCTCTGAGCGTGTGAATGACAGGGTTTTATTGTGTGTTGAGTATGACATGATGCCAAGTTTAATCAGAGCAGAAAGTGACACGACAAAAGGGAAAACACGGTACATTCTTTAATGCATTTGCTCTAAATAAATGATGGGCAGGGAGCTCAGGATTCCAGACACAGGCAGCAAAGATTACAGAAGAAAAAAAAGAAGAGGAAGAATCACTTTGCTAGAGGACCTTAGTTCCATTGTGTGCACCAGATGCTTACAGTGTTGCGTGTATCTCTTCTGACTCTTAGCTACTATGCATAAAAGAAGTAAATGAATACTTGCATAAAGATGTAACAGCAAACATGAAGACACTTACGGAATAATTGTAGGTTTTTCATTGGAACGTAAAACTATAAAAAAAAATGACATTTGATTATTATATATAACGATCAGACAGAAAATTGTTGCTCCCAAAACAGCCCAGCATCTGTGAAGCACTATGCATTCTGACACCGGCATTAACTCCCTCAGAAAACAGAGCTACGATACCGGCACTTACTGGCCATTGCAGATCAGAAGGTTGCCGGTTCAAGCATAACATAACATAACATAACATGCATTTAGCCGACGCTTTTATCCAAAGCGACTTACAACGAGCAGACAGGGTTAAGGGTCTTGCTCAAGGACCCAGCAGTGT
>JAOTRQ010000003.1:293193-311419 GCA_028565875.1 Hoplisoma paleatum | reverse complement strand
GTGTGTGTGTGTGTGTGTGTGTGTGTGTGTGTGTGTGTGTGTGTGTGTGTGTGTGTGTGTGTGTGTGTGTGTTTTGACTTAAATACTGGTTCTGGTGCAGCTCTTAGAAGAATATAACAATCCGACTGGAGATTTATTTGGTTTTCTAGATGTTCTAGTTGTTAGGAGCTGAAATAGGAGGCAAACAAAATCTATTTTGTAGGTCATGTAGAAGTATGCTCCAAATGGAACTTGAAAGCATGTGGGTTAACTCCTGAGCCAGAGAGAATGATTCTGAAGGGATCTGAGAAAAGAGTCTCCTGGTGGCAGTTCGGCTCTCAGGATTTCTCTGGATTATTTCATAAACACGTGTCATGAAAGCTCACAATTCTCACTGGTCTTTTATCTATCACTTCAGGTTTTATCCACAGGCTCACACCTTTCATCATCACACCTTTATATCTATAGAGCATCAACCGGGCGTAACAATAGAAATCAGACTAGGTAACGACTGTCAATGCACATGATGCACTCATACAGAACCTTCTTTTCCAGTTTTTGAATCATTAAAGATGTATCGTAGCATATGGGAAGCTCTTTGGTTTGTTTTATTTCTCAAGCCTTGTTAATCATCGTCATCATTTAAAACAAATCCATACATTCATTCTTTCGCATCACATGGTGACGCTCAGTGGCCTGATTGAGACTAGATTGAGCTGCACACTATTGCATTGACATCACACACAGTGCAATGTATTCTTTTTTAAATTATTTTTAAATTCACTGATTACACCAGCGGTTTTTGCAGAAGGATCATGACTTTTAGTCCTCTGGGCTATAAACACTGTAGAAATACAGCAAATTAGACAAGCGCGTTGATCTTTAGACAAATATTTAACAAGCATTTAACTCAAAATTTCCCTCTTTTGGGCTTGGTGATGCAGAAACTTACAAAGCCTCTCTGTTCTATGTCCTGACTGACTTAATGGATGTAGTGTTTAAGTGTGTGTATGGGAAATGTGTGTGGTGTGTGGGTATGTATTGAGGTAGTGTGTATAATGTAAGTGGTGTGTAAGTATATAGCAAGTTTAAAATAGAGGTGAGTATGATCTTGGTGTCTAGCATGAGTGTGTATGGAGGGAGTCCGAGCCGAGTGTGAGTGGGGTCTGGGAGTAGTATGTTGACGGAAGGAGTGGAGTGTGTATTTGGTATTTGTACAGTGTAAGTGGGGTATATGTTTGTAGAGTGTGAGTGGATTGTGCAGAAGTGAAGTGCATGAGCAGTGTGTTAATGGAGTATATGGAAGAAGTGGGTACAGTGCAGGTGATGTGTGTGTCTGCAGAGTGTAAGTGGAGTGTGTGTGGAGTGAATATGGGTGTGCGAGCAAAGTGTGTGTTATGTGTTAAGGCCTCCTGAGACCTGTGGTTCTTCCGGTGTAGGTGCACTTCATTAACATTTCGCACACTGTGTCTGATTCATCTGGCTTTAGTTTTAGGGGATAATAAGCTAAATGGCTATACAGATAAATTACAACCGTATTATTGTTGGCCAACAGGAGGCGCCAGCAGTACCGAAGCACGAGTGTTCAGAGAATCGAGAGGACGGAATCCCAATGAGCCACATATCAAGAGACCCATGAACGCCTTCATGGTGTGGGCCAAAGACGAGAGGCGTAAAATCCTGCAGGCCTTCCCGGATATGCACAACTCCAACATCAGCAAAATCCTGGGTAATCCATCCTATTTATACTAGACATGAATATGTCCACAATATTCAGTATTATTTATTTACCATAAAAAAAGAAATCTGTAATGTTTTAAACTAATCCAGAATCTGTGTTTTCAGCCAGAGATTTTTGCGACTTACAAATATGCTTAAAGTAGTGAAAATTAAAGGCCTTGCTCGGGAGACCAACAGTGGTATTACGTTTGATTCGGCAACCTTCTGCTTACTAAGTACATGCAAATAACTGACTCTGTTATGAGTGGATCAAGCCCTAAGAGGGATTGCAGCCATTTTTGAAAACAGACCGTATGGTTGATCAAACTGAAACAAAATCAATTATTTTAATTAAATAGGTTTTTAATTTAATAACATCTAAAACTGTGCGAGTCATAGCCTAGTGGCTAGAGTACTCCATGACCAGTACTCTGAGGTTAATCTTAACAATGCTAGGTTGCTTCTGTTGGGCCCTTAAGCAAGTCCCTTAATCCTTAAACCGTAACTGTAAACTCAGACTGTTATGTGTTTGGATAAAAGTGTCAATTAAATAATCTAAATGTTATTAAATACATACAAATAAATTAGTGTTGCACACACACACACACACACACACACACACACACAATTTCAGTATCTATAATTATCCTGACTGCATGTCTATGGACTGTGAGAGGACACCAGAGTACCTGGAGAAAGCTCACACAGACACGAAGGGGAACATGCAAACTCCCCAAAAACCACCCCAGATCGCCTTACCCAAGAATCGAACCCGGGATTTGTTCTTCTTCTTCCTGTAAGGTGACAGTGCTAACCACTAAGCCACTCTGAATTAATGCATACACACATAAATACATAGAAATAGAGAAAAGATATATATACTGAATAAATAAATAAATCCCTGTTTTAGGTATTTGGAAATCTAATAATAAATACAATAAACAAATTGCTTTTTATTTGTCATAACACATATACAGTACACTGAAATGTTTCTCTTTGCATATCCCAACCTGTCTGGAAGTTGGGGTCAGAGCGCAGGGTCAGCCTACGTACGGCACCCCTGGAGCAGACAGGGTTAAGGGTCTCGCTCAAGGACCCAGCAGTGGCTGTGTAGCAGAGCCTGGATTAGAACCCATAACCGTTGGGTTCACAGCCCAAAGCTCAACCCACTAGGCTACACTTTCATTTATATTTCTGTTGTTTGAGTTTTACATGCATTGGACTGATACTGAATTTGTCTCACCTCATTATAAGAATTCTAAGAGCCCAGTTATAAATCAGTTACTAACCCTGACATAAGCGATCCATGGCTGTTCTATACTGTGGTTAGATGAAAGAAAAAGCGTTAAGTGGAACACTGATGCTCTGTTTATGTAAACACAGAGGATTTGATTCCTACAATCCACTGAAACCGTTCACTGTTTGAACTAGATTACTGTCGAGTGTTGACTGTGTTAGAAAGAATAAGTCTGGCTCTGAAATGTATGCTTTATGCTTTTCTTGATAGGAGATGTGAACTAAAATATCAGTTATGCATTCTTAATATGTGTATTTAATCATTGTATTTATTGACTTATATGATACAGTATAATCAAATCTAGTATGCATCGAATTAGATTGGTAAACATGCATTTATGCTAATGGACATATCTTATTATAATACACACACACACACACACACACACACACGCTGCTAGCAGACTACAAGAGATGGACAAAGCTATGCGAACATTTTCCCTAATCAGGTGTCCACTTGCCTGTCTTACATATAGTGTACGTATCATTTCTAAGCAGCCACTCTTAAGCTCTTTCTTGATCCCTTATTTGTCCTCCTGGTGGGAATCATTGTGGCAGGGCTGTTGTTGGTGTGGCTCAATCAGATGGACTTAGGAGCCGTCACACCAGTTCGGTGTTTGCCATGAAAAATGACAGGGCTAAATGGGTCTCGACCCACAATGCAGAGAGTCAATACATCACAGTTACTAAAAGTCCCGTCAACCAGGACACATTGAATGCTGGAAATATTTACTGGACCCTTGCTTTCTATAATGCAGCAGTGTGAAACAAATCTGCCTTTGGTGTGATGATATATATTTTATCTTACACTCTGTCTCATTATTTAGGTGGGTTGCGAATGATGCATTTTCCTAGGTTACACAGGTTTGAATAATACAATACAATAAAGTGATAGTAAAATACTTGTATGCTTAATTCTTAATCTCTTTTTTTCTGTCTGTAGGCTCTCGCTGGAAGTCCATGTCTAACCAGGAGAAGCAGCCGTACTACGAGGAACAGGCTCGTCTGAGCAAGATCCACCTGGAAAAATATCCTAACTACAAGTATAAGCCTCGACCCAAGCGCACGTGCATCATCGACGGCAAAAAGCTGCGCATCGGCGAGTACAAGCAGATGATGCGCTCGCGGAGGCAAGAGATGCGCCAGTTCTTCACTGTGGGGTAGGTGCACTGTGAGACTCAGGTGCACGTTTTACAGCATGGTTTAAAGAATTCTAATGGTTCATGGACCAATAAGGACAGATCCTTTACTGATTATTCGTGTTAGTAATACTGATCTACTTTTTTATTGTCCATTATTCTAAACTGTAAATGTTTTAAAATTCTGTGTTATGACTAGCAGAATTTTAATAAACATTGGTGAGGTCCTGCACTGATGGTTAAAATGCTGTTTCCTCCAAAAGGGCAAAGACATGCAGACAGGTTAATTGGATAATTTGTCCCGTATGTGTTTGTGTGTGTGTTTATTTGTCCCTGTACCCTGCAACAGACTGGCAACCTGTTCAGGTGTTTAGTGTATTCAGCCAGTATGTGTCCCATCGTGATTCTAAAACCGGGTCCCCGTTACCCCCAGAGTTTCTTTATAGGTAAATGTTCTCATCCCAGGTGCATCTGCGTCATCCTCATATCATAATATTAATCAGACCTCTTGGGTTACGGTTCTGTCTGTCTGATCTGAAAACAGCTATAGTCAGAATTATTCTAATTCCTGATCGCCACTGTGACTTCTGTGGGGGTAATTCATCAGACATAAACTTAGTGTGCTTAAGAAGAGACGACGGACCTCTGAACGAGCGTTCCATTACCCAATTCCATTTGCTCTATAAACGCTTCATATGATGGATTGTAATGTTTCGCTTTTCCTAAAATGTCCAACCTCACGTTTCCTGTTCATTTGTTATGTTCTTTGTGATCCAGTAAACGCTCTGTGATAGTTTTACATTTGTCCGCTGACCAAATATATCATGTTCTAATGGCTGTATACACATGGAACGACATAAACTACTACTATCAGATGTGGACTGGAATTTAGTTTTGTTGTTTCATAGGTCTTGATGAATTGTTACCTGTTTCAGATACTCAAGACTGCAAAATAATTATGTAATTGAAAATAAAACGCACGTGAAATTAAGTCATTTGTAATAACTACATGCATTAAAGCAGTTCTACTCCAGATGTTCAAACATACCTAATGGTTATACATAACATGTGTTTGTGTAGTAATGAAAACCTTTCCATCAAAATGCTTTTTTAAACTGAAAAAAAAATGGACACAGTAAATTTGGTTTTAAAATTGATCTAAACTGGCAATGCCATTATTTAAAAAGTTGTATATATTTATATTGTGTTAATTGCTTTAAACCACAGGTGTCAAACCAGATCCTTAAAGGGCCGGTGTGGTTTTGGGTTTTTATTCCAACCAACCCAGAAGGTCACATGATCTTCTGGTTAGCTGATTAAACTAGTGAACTAGTGTGTTCTGATCTGGTGGGAATAAAAACCAGCAGCCACACCAAGCCTCTAAGGATGTGTTTGACACCTCTACTTTAAACAAATCATCATTTAATTGTCTTGCCCCCCCCCCCCCCCGTCGCTCTGATCCTCTGTTTCAGACAACAGCCCCAGACTCAGCTCCCCATCAACAGCAGCGCCGGCGTGGTCTACCCCGCTGGCATCGGCATGACCTCGGATTGCTCAAGCAATTCTGCCAGCCCCGAGCCCGCCGTCCCCGTTATCCAGAGCACTTTTAGCATGAAGATGGAGCCCAGCGTGCCGACCGTGGTACCTGGCGAGGCGGTCAATGGGGAGGATGACATGGACATGTATGAGGACTTTGAGGACGAGCCCAAATCGGACTACAGCAGTGAAAATGAGACGCAAGAGTCAGTCACTGCCAACTGAGCTGTCCAGAACTCCACAAGGAACGACGGCTCAACGAAGGAGAAGATTCAATAGGACAACATTACAGAGCGTAGAAAAGAAACTCATTTCTGATAATATATCCCTTAGGAGCCGGCATGCACGTGGGTCTCCTACAGCTTCAACAGCTCTTCGGTCTTAATTTTTTTTTCAAGTGTGAAGCAGTTTGATTGTGTTTTATCTTTTGCTTTTGTATTATCTTATTTTATCTTGTGTCTTCGATCATGGACATGTGAGCAACAAGGGTATTGCTTGTAATCCTGAGGGCGGGACTTGAAAAAAACAAACACAATTATAGCTCTCACAGTCTTACATTTTTTAAATTCTTATAAACATACTTTTTTTTTAGATTACTGTTTTTGATGGGGTTCTGTATTTCTCTCAGGTATGCTGTGCCAACCAACAGCTTGTGAATGTTTTTATTTTCATTTAAGCTATTTAAAAATGGCAAAACGTCATTGGAAAGATGTAGAGATAAAACACAAAACTGCCCCTAACTTATTATTATTATTATTTGACATTTTCATTTTTTAAATACATCATACGCTTGCTAATACATAATCCAAGATCTCTAAGTCTTAATCAGATTCAAAAAACAGTGCATGAGTCTTAGACAATCTTATACAATCTTACAGAGCTTGAAAATCACCGGCTCTTTAACATCTGTTTGTTACCCTCTTGAAGTACTCAGGAATCTTGCAGCATCATAAGACGCTAAATCTTAACGTGAAGCTCTTAAAGTCCTTGCACAGTTCCGAATTTGCTCAAGAAATGCAGTGATCCAGCAGCCTTCCAAGCGATCGACCGACATACCAAGTGGCCGATGGTGTCCATTCTACAAAATACACTGCACCATTGTAGTTTAATATGTACAAAACTTCCTAAATTCTGTTTAAATTCCAGTACAGCAGCGACTGCATAAGAGATTTTCTCTCACGCTATGGCTCTTTTGGACATCGTAAATTTTAACTGACATGAGAAAGTCTTATGCAGAGCATGACTGTTCGTGACGGCTTATGCCCTGTCTTTGTAAATAAGTCTTAATCGGTCCGGAGGTTTTAGGGTCAATTTTCTTTAAGGTTAAAATAACAGCTAAACAGCTCAAATATATCATGGCACTTATTCATACAAAAGCACCACGCATAGTAGCACAAAACATCCTTTTTAATATAATATATACAGTATTTATGTTTCATCTGAATTTAGATCTGCACACTGTCATATACAAATTTGTAAATTTGCAGAAAACTTTAATCTAGTTGATTTTCAAAATTCCAAGTCTAATTGATTCATTGGGTGTTGTTAAATTGACATTGTCTAGACCAGGGGTCACCAACGTGGTCGCCCGAAAGGACCTCATGAGTCGCCCGCAGGCTGATTTGAACTGATGAACTGATCTTCTAATGTCTAGACCAGTATCTTAAACACAATGCTACAGCTTGCGCTCTCACCAATTAAATTTAATAGGAATTATTTAAATGATTTACAAAACAGTAAAAGCATATGACAAATATAAATTACGATACAATTCATACACGCTAAACAATTTTATTTATTATTATTTTTCTTTCTCCCAGACACACAGGTTATTCGGATTTATTTGCTGAAGCTTAATGGAACAGAAACATTTGGGGGGAAAAACATAGAATATTCTAGTCAGATCTGTAAAACAGGTTTCCTTTCCATCAGATGTGGAAGGGCAGCCAAGAGCCAACCAGATCTTCTTGTTTGAGGTGCCCCCTACGGCGCCCTCACCTCACCTATGCCCAGCTAACCTCGAAGGGCCTGCCATCTGGCTTCACACGCAGGTCCAGAGCGCTGTTAGAGAAGGGCTAACAATAAGGAGAGGAGAGAGCTGGTTGTTCCATCAAAGTGCAGCTGAAACAGGCATGGTGCTGGCGAGCAGATGGAACAAGTAGATCAAGCAGTGGGAGATAATTAAAATGACTGACGAGTCTGTATCATCTGAAATGCGGCATTATTAATGCATGAGGCTCGCTATTTTCCTCTTGCCCTTGAACCTGTCTTATTTTTTTATTTCCATTAGTACATTCGGCAATTACTGATGGGCTGCTGGTTACTGCATTGGCTCAAGGTCGAATCAAGGAGCCAAAAAGCTCTTTAGCATTTATTTTCACCCAGTGTCGACTATCTATATTTTGTCCCCCCCACACACACACGAAACAGCATTTACATCAAGTCTTAGAAGAGCACTTTTTTCTGTAAATTTCTCATTGAAAAAAATGTGTGCTTGTTGGATTCTCATAAGGTACAATTTGGCAGGGTTTTTATTATTTTGTTTTTATTATTTTTTTCATAGACCAATGTGTCTTGTTGGAATCTGTTTCATTTTGTGTGCTGATTGATTGACGTGTACGTGTTTGTACATATATTCTTGACCACGCCAAACTGATTCAGTGCTGGCGGTAGACAAAAGGACTGTTGTCGGTACTGAAACTTGATCGAGCTTGTGTAGAAAAAAAGAAAAAAAATAGAACTTCAGTCTCCAGCCAGAGTTTCATAAGTGTTACAAGCACTGGATATTAATGGTATTTTTTTTATCGATTCTGACTAATGTGAAGCTATTGTGTGAGAGAGAAAAATGTCCATGTGAACAAAAGTGACCTGTATGGACTTGTCTCCCACAATTGTCACATTCGAGTCTTTATTTTTTTTTTCTTTTGAGTTATGTTATTTATGCAAAGACGCGCGATGGATGAACATTTTGGTTTTTAAGCATCAGTGCTGCCTAAGGGAGAAAGAGAGCTCAAGCGAGAGACTGGTCAAGCCGAGACACACCAGACTTCAATAGCGCATCTTAGCGGTCATGTATGTTTGTGTTTGTATATTGTATTTGAACTATATAGTGCATATAGACATTTTATTGTATTTATTAGCCATCCTTGGCTATAAAAGTGTTGGTAGTACATCATAAAAGGACAATCATAAAAAAGAAAAGCTGAATTGGGGGATAAATTCACCGTCTCATAGTTTTTTTAAGTGTAAATATAACATAGGAAAATAGAATTCTATTTTTGTTCATTGATACTGAAGTATAAGTTATGTATTTGACTTGTTTTTTCTGTGTTTGTGTATGTTGGTCAAGTTCATTAGAAAAAGAAAAAGAAAAATCAAAACTGACAAGTCACTGTACCTCATGTAGATGCTGGATTTGCATCCCTGTTGGTTGAACAGTATTGGATACATTGCGTATACACCACATCGCCTCGGCACCTACACGTTTCTCTGATGCGTTCACCTGGATCTGAGATTTCTGGGATTTTTTTTTTTTGTGACAAAGTTCAAAATATTTGAAACATTTTCAACATGTATTCATTTATCTGGAATGAGAGCATCATGTGAAAACCTTAGTAAGGTTGGTTTTGAGATCAGTCTGAGGGCATGAACAAATATTTATTATTTTCTATGCTGAATAAGCAGACACGTTCTTTGTATTTGTATTTTTTTGCAGCAAACTAACGTACATCTTGTGTCCTATTCATTCTGATCACTGCCATGTTTGATGTAAAGTAGACGTAAAGTAAACTGAAGTGTGTATAATGTTTCTAATGATCTTACTGTAATCGTCCTTCAGTCATTAGAGCTTAATGATGTAAACTGCAGGATTTGTTTTTGTTTTTCGGCTAATTTAATCAGCACAATTCACTGACATGCTGGACTGACATGCTAGCTGCTGTTCAGAAGAACATTTTGCTGTCAGGAACAACACAAAGCTGTTGTCAATGGTACTCGCTTTTAGTTCTTTCTAGCCTCTTGAGCAACACTGTGTGTGGCTCCTCAGTCGCCGGAGCCACTTTCACGTTCAAAACCCGCTGGTCACATGATCACTTTCTGATTTCGCCCCTCTTTTCTTTATTTTTTACGACATAGAAACCAGTTTCTCGGCAGGTACCTAAGCCCAAGGCGGGTATTGTTGGGATGTTAGAAATATAGAACTAGTGTCTGTTGCTGCTTCAAAAAAAAAATTAAGTCTAAAAATGTAAATAGTTTATCATATCTTGTACAGTCCAGTGTAAAGTTTTTAATTCATATCAAAAAAGGTTGCCATTACACTAGTGTTCACATTCTCTTCTTTCTACAGTACAAAAGACAGCTATTTGCTAAGGATATTATTGTTTAAAAAAAGGTAAAAAAGGTACTAAAAATATTTTCTGCTTGGCTTCAGTGTGTAAACCAGCGACGTATTGGTTTTCCATGTGCATTATTGACGTGAGGTAAACTAAAGATAAATTAATTTTACAGTTGTATGTTCAGAGATGTGTCTTCTCTGTAATGGTAGTATTAAAATAAGCAAGATTTACCAGATGAGTGACACATTTTGGTGTATTTAGGCACCTTAGTGGTTGTACAATTCTGTAGGTTTTTCTCCATATCGGAGGCAGTTTGGCATATTGTAATATAATGACATTTCTACAGTATAATCAGTAATCATCGATGTATAATGGCAGAAGAGTGACTTCCTGCCTGTTAAGAGTTCATTTACCTCAAGAGTTTCCTGTTAAAATACTTGTCCTATTAAAACTATTCACACACCCACACACACGAACAGCTACACAAACATAAACAAAAGAATCATCCCCATCAGTCCATCTTTTGTACTGCTGTTGACACAAATTAAAGAGACATTTTGTTTTAAATTCTGTGTTCTGTTTTTTCTTCAATAAAGCAATATTTACACTACTCACAAAACAATTACACTACTTCACTTGTGGATGAACCAAAGTGGACACCTTTACAGGTTTTCAATAACAAGAAGCTAAGTATCAACAGTCATAACGTGTTTGATACATGAATTAACCAATACATTTCCTGGATCATGAGACCAAGATGACATCTAACAACTGATCAACAGTGAAAACTGGATGTTCTCCTCACAGAGTTATTATCAGTTGCAACAGAGAGACTGGAAGAGTCTCTGGGAAAGTGACTAGACTTCTTGTTTTTAAGAAAAAGCTAAAACACTACATTATTTGGTATTCTCAGTGGCCAAACATCTTTTTGGAGTGGTCTAAAATGCGAAAGAAGAAATATTTTAGATCCATACTATAATCAAATGAATGTGTCTTTAGTAACTGTAATTTCCACACCAATTGTTTTTCTGATTTGGGCTTGTATTAGTCTAACTGCTAGGCTACAACAGCCTCTCTTTTACTTCTGCAACCCAGTTAAAAATATTTTCTGGAACAAACTTTGCTGCAGTGCATTTTGCAATTTTGTTGACTTCATCAATCATGTTTTGTCCCTCACCCACGTGCTGCGAGCTGCTTTTCTCATGAGCATGGACAAGAACCACAATTTAACAGTGGCAGTAAGCTTGCTGCAGCTGAAGAGCTCAGCGGTGGATGGAAAATTAGACATATACAGCCCGAACAATAAATTCCATTGTAATTCATGATGGTTGCGTCACGAACCTTTGGCCTTGTGTGCAGCATTGGCATTGTGCGTACACCATCTTGCATGTGCCCAACATAGACGATTAGCCTACTGACGTTTCAATTTTTAATGCAAGACGATCATTCATCCAGACCTGATTTTTAAATCCAGTATTAGTAGAAGCCAAAAGCAACAAGACTACAGGAAGACAGTGAGGAGTTGGAAAATATGTAGGAAGAACAATTTTGCAGTCTCTAAGTAGCTTGTTTGGATGAACTGTCACTGTGTTTGTACTAAGATGTAGGTGTTTGGGCAGCGAATAATAATTAATACCATTTCGCTGTGCAGAGGAGACAGTCTTGTTATTTTACGGCTGTGATGACTAAACATTGAAGAGGAAGTCATCTGGAACAATATTTTACTGTTTTCGAGCTGCTGTCTCCTCACAAGCACTGCACTATTGCCACCGAGTCTAGTGAATCACTCACAGAGTCAGGATCTCCAGAGCCCAGCTGGCTGTTTATCTGATTTTCTCATTAGGCTTGACTCATGACTTTGTTGCACAGCCTTTGGCTGAAGCATCACACTCCCGATCCGTCCACGAGTGCAATCGTCGCAGGTAATATCGGTCCACGTTTGGTCTGAATCCGATTTCTGAAATGAAATCTTTTTTCCATTTAGAGTAGCTTGTAATTGAAATACATTTCTCGCAGGCGAAGCTCTTAAGCTCATTGCTATTCATCCTTGGAGCGTGTGGTTATTTGCAGGATGAATGAACTCGCGTTCATGTCGTGTAATACAAGCCACACTGAATAGATTTCAACAGTTGCACAAAACAGTTCAAGCAAAATTCCAATAAACGCTTTTTTTGAAATTGTCATGTATTTGCTCGGCATCAAATAGAAGATAAAAATGTTGGCACACTCTTAATGGAGCAACGCTTCAACTTATGGACAGGTCCTAGCCCCTGGATAGCGGACTCGCGCCCCTATGATTAGATGGCTTCATCCCAGAACAGTTCTTAATCTTCAGAGGTGAAGGACTTAAGACATCTTGCTAATTTCACAGATGGTTTAAAATAGATTAGTGTAGAGTACCCACACCCAGAGATGTGCGGACCCACCAGGCACTCTGTTCATTTGCCAAAACTCTCCATTCCTAGACGCAGAAGTGCCTTCCAACAGTCCAGCAAGGTTAAATGCAAACTTCTGTGTTTTTAAAGACACTCATAATTTGCAGAATTTTACTTTCTGGATTGTTACTGGATGAGATATTCTTTCACTGACTAAGATTTAACTAAAGTATTATGGGACAGCAATACAGGCAGCCTGTAAATATGTGTAAAAAAAAAGAGAGAAAGGGTTACTTATTGCATCTGAATTTGAAATAGTAATGATAAAATCCCAATAATAGCACATTTCTAAATATTGGCTGAAGTTACAATTTCATCGAACTAATGACCTCCCAGCTCTCCACTTTAATGCAGGTCTTTTCCTGTTTAGGCTTGTTACACTGTAACACAGAATCCAGACACTGTTACACTGATTGTTACACTGTAACACAAACTAGTGCAAAAATACAATACAAGTAGCCTTAGACTGAGATATTGTTTTCTTATGACCGTCAATATAATCAATTTTCAGTCATTTCAGGAACCCACTTCACACTGATGTGTATACAGTTATATAGTTTTACTAGCATGAGCAGACCTAAATATAAATAAGAATAATTATAATAAAAATAATCAAGTCAATTAAAATGAAAGCCTTTCACAATACAAATAGTCACAAAGCAACTTGACAGAGTTAAGGACCTCCAGACCAATGATTAAAACTAAAAACTCTTGCTGAGCAAGCCTAAGGTGACTGTGGCAAGGAAAAACTCCTTAAAAAGATACAAGAAGAAACCTTGGAGGATCCAGACAGATCCAGATAAAGGTGTCAAAAGTATACACAGTCTAAAATAGCTACAAGTAAAAGTAATTTACTGTAATCTACTGTAGAGGGGTCAGCAAGAATTGCCTGTGGATGGAAATGTAGTGAGTTCCTCTTATAAGCCTAATCGTGAAATCTGAAACAGCCAGTTTCATTTTTTCAGAGTTCAATATTTGTCAGAAAGTTTCAACTGCATGGAAGAATGCAATGATAAATTTGGGAAAGTAGACATTAATGACAACCAAGCCAATAACTCCCCTACATGAAGACTCAAAAGCTAGCGTGTTGTTAGAGAAAGGTAATCACATGGCACTAATGTGTCTATGACTTGAGTTGTAGTCATAATGTTTGTGGGTTAGTTGTGGTCAAGCTACGGTTAATTCCCTGTATAAATGTACAGTAACAGGCAATCAGAAAAGAGCAAAATACTTTTTTGTAAACACATTAAAGATTGAATATAGTATAAGTGGTAATAAACTTCTCTTGCTTAAAAAGAAATCTAAATTGAGCCTTGAATGTGTTTTCAATAAACCCCAAATCTATTCCCAGCCTCTCGTGATGGTGGTCTGTTTTCAGTCTTGTACTTCATCCATTATTTGAAGTAACTTGCATGTAGTTTAAGGTTTTCTTGTGACTTATTCTTGTGATCTCCAGTAATCCTTGCAATAACAGTGCTTGGATTAAACCGCTGTTTTCCAACAATCCAAACAATGAGTTCAGGCACAGAAATTCTCCCCAGCGTGAGACCAAGTCCACAAAACAGTCGGCCCTGAAAGCCGACTTTAATTGTTTAAGTTTTCTGTCACCCCATCTATTGCTGACTTTAGCGTGAGTAGGAGTAGGAGGGTGGACAGGGTGAGAGAGTAAAAAGAACATCTCAGAACAGGGCCAAGTCTGCTGACAGAGTCATCGAAGGCCCGCCGAGACCAGACACGACTCTGGAAGCGCTGAAAGAGCCCAGCTTGGCGTTAATGTGGGAACACAATGAGTTTGTGTGAAAAACTCTACATGTTTTTGTTGAACTTGTCATTCGCCCAGGCATAGCTGAGAAGAAATCTTAGGAACCATCTGAATATCGTTTGTACTTTTGTAATGCACCATATTCTGCTTCAACGCAGCTTTTGTTGGAGAGCGAGAACAACGGCGACAATTCTCTTTCTGACTGACGCACACTTTGGGTCTGTCCAAACCCCATCGGACCTGCCTCATTTCTAGCCAGTCTCCAGGAGGCTGAGCTCATGGCTCTACAGGATGCTGTTAAAGAGACTCCATCAACAGAGAGGTCTTTATGGTAAACAGAATTTGAAGGTCGGACTCGGGAGAGTGATGATGGAGTCAATAATTGGACTGGAATCGGTTAGTCAGAATGTTAGTCTGAAACTCTGCTCAGGTAAATCAGTGTGTGTGTGTGTGTGTGTGTGTGTGTGTGTGTGTGTGTGTGTGTGTGTGTGTGTGTGTCGGGGGTTGGGATTGGGTTAAGTGTGAATTCTCCTAGTTGTAGTGTATCTGTGTTTCAATGCATTTTCCTAACATCACAGTAGTAGCAGGAACTCCATGTAAGTGTCCCAAACTAAATCTCAGAAGTGCACAAGAGCATGCAATATATACTTACTCAGGTTGCCTTTTTTCATCTGTCACTAAAGGCGCATTTGTACATCACGTCTAACATGTTGTGGCTCTCCGAGCGTGCTTGTTGAGCATATCAGTTTGCTAAATGAACTTTTGAATAATCCGCACAGGGCCATATTTCATGAAATGTAATTTAACATACTGTTTCACATCATTGCATTTCCTGACTGCATTTATCTCTCCGTGCATTTGACTGCATTTCTTTTGGGAAGAATGAATGCGTAATGCAAATTTAAAAAGGAATCGTTCTCCCCCCACCACCCCACCTCCATCCTGCAGTTTGAGGAATCTGCCAAAATAAAGGTCCTCAACCAGGCCCGCGTTATTATCTAGAAGCCATCGCTCTGCTCTCTCATGCATGTGTCAATTACTCAGCCACACCTTTATGAATATGGAAATCTTCTCAGAATGCCTCATTAATTAGTAATTCATGCATTTTCAAGACGCCAATATGTTTTCAAATGGAGGATGATGATGAATTATCAGTTGTTGTATCTGAAATATCCGCTGCTTTCACAAAATTGCTTATTTTGAAAATTGTGTGTAGACTTGAAGGGAAAGTTGAATATAAGCTTTCATTTCTCGACTTCTTTTGAATTATTACTTTTATGATAATCCAGTGGTTGCTATATCTGTGCTGTATTAAAATTGGGAAAATAAATATGCAGTGCCTACAAGCAGTAGTCACCCCTAGCTAATTTTACAGATCTACAGTTAACTTTGCATTGTGGAATTTGGACTGGACATTGGACTGGACATGTGAAATGCACTGCATGAAAAAGTGATGCTATTTCTCTGGGGTTTTTATTCCCAAAGAGAGAGTCAATTCTTTTTCAACTCCTAGATGTAATATTTGGTGGAGTAACCCTTATTTGCGAGTACTGGAGTAATTCTGGATTAATCACCCATGCATAAGTTATATAGCTTCTTTCTGAAATAATTTTGGACATTGATCTTAAACTCTTAAACTTCATTTTTTTACATTCATTCAAATAAGAATTGTATGCCTCCTTTTTTATTTGTAGCTAACTCTAACTATTGGCCACATGCTAATAATAAATTAAAAAATAAATTACAATAAACCAATTAACTAATAAGTTGCTCACATAGATTTTATAGATTTATTTGTAACTGTTTGAGCCTTTCTGAAGTTCTAGATCTTGGGAATTGCCCAGGATTCTTTGTAGCATCTGATTCCTTTGATGATTAAACAACAGTACATGCGCTTTTTAATGCTGGTGGGTCATTTGGTATTGTCTCGCGGGCCAAATATAATTATACTGTGGGAAAAATTTGGCCCACGGGCCAGAGTTTGACACCCATGAATTTATAGAAATCTCACTCATTATACAGCTGTCCACGTAGACATCCTACGTTTCGGGGTATTAATAGCTTCAGTGTATTAGCTTCACACACAAACATACACAAAGTTAAATACAAAAATGTAATGACAACAAAAGACAAGAACACGGCAACAGATGCAACAAGACAACACTAACAAAACAGATGATCTATACTAACAATGCTATTACTAACAACTGTTGTAAACACGCAGGAGCTAAACATACATTAACTAAACTAAACACACATTTAAAATGCCAAGCACACTAAACCCAAGCTAAACAAAATCTAATAAACAGACCTAACAGAGCTTAAACATACCAAACTCGAGTAAACAAAGTGAATATGACTAAATCGGATAAAACTGAGCAATGCAGCCTCAACAGGACTAAACAACAAAACAAAGGCAGATGAGCAGACAGATGGGTAGACAGACAGACAGACATGTATGCATCTATGTTAGTAGTGGATTATATACAAACACTTTAAACTTCTGTACATTTGAAATGTAATTCTTATTGAAGATGGAAAAAATATGTGACGTGATACAAAATGTCAAGTGAAATCTATCTATTGATTTATTCATTTATTAACAATAAAAGTCCACATTTATTTTCTTTGCACTAAATACATGTATACATGAAGAACTACTCAGTCCTGAATTGCCTTTTAACTACAACTTTTATCCAAAGTGGATCACAATTATGACTTCACACAATTTTGAGCAAGTTAAGGGCTTTGCTCAATTGCTCAACAGTGGCAACTTGGTGGTAGTGGGGCTTGAACTGACAACATACTGGTTACTATATAGGTATCTTAACCACTAAACCATTACTGCCCACTACTGTTTCATTCAATTGTCTATTTAACAACAACGTTTAGTGAATAAATGTCATGGTGAAATGCAGGTAACAACATCGACCAAACTTCAGTCTATCACAAAGCCAACACACACACACGCACGCACGCACGCACGCACGCACGCACACACACACACACAGAGAGAGAGAGAGACAGAGAGAGAGAGAGAGAGAGAGAGAGAGAGAGAGAGAGAGGCATGTTGTTGTACTGAAGATTATTGTGATGTTCAGTTTTATTTCCATTAATACTACTCAAATACAGTATTTTACACTTTTTTTTTTACATAATGCCATTTTCTTTCTTGAATTTAGCTCATCCAGTTACCCACTGAACTCTGCTACTTCTGCTAATGCCAATCCCCACCCGGATTGAGTAGTGAGAGATGAGCACAATTTGTCTCCAACTGCATTTACCCACTGCTTGTTACCACTGCATGTTACCACTGCATGTTACCACTGCATGTACCCACAGAATGTAACCTCAGAATGTAACCACGGCATGTAACCACTGCATGTACCCACTGCATGTACCCACTGCATGTAACCACTGCAAGAACCAACTGCATGTAACCACTGAATGTAACCACTGCAAGTACCCACTGCATGTACCCACTGAATGTAACCACTGCATGTACCCACTGCCTGTACCAACGGCCTGTACCCACTGCATGTACCTACTGCATGTAACCACTGCATGTAACCACTGCATGTTACCACAGCGTGTACCCATTGCATGTTACCACAGTGTGTACCCACTGCATGTACCCATTGCATGTAACCACTGCATGTACCCACTGCATGTAACCACTGCATGTTTCCACTGCATGTACCCACTGCATGTACCCACTGCATGTAACCATTGCATGTAACCACTGCATGTAACCACTACATGTTACCACAGCATGTACCCACTGCATGTAACCACTGCATGTACCCACTGCATGTACCAACTGCATGTACCAACTGCATGTAACCACTGCATGTACCCACTGAATGTACCCACTGCATTTACCCACTGCATGTAACCATTGCATGTAACCACTGCATGTAACCACTGCATGTACCAACTGCATGTACCTACTGCATGTACCCACTGCATGTAACCATTGCATGTAACCACTGCATGTAACCACTACATGTTACCACAGCATGTACC